>CM033024.1:2807040-2832360 GCA_019207045.1 Branchiostoma floridae x Branchiostoma belcheri
CTGACAGTTCCAGAAAATGTCCACCAAAGCAGAAACCTGTTTGCTGACACAGAGGCAGAAGAGGCCGAGGCGGGCCATGGACCCCAGGAGGACCCTGAAGCAGACAACCCCCAGCAGGGAGAGGCAGCAGGTAGCCTGCCCCAGGAGGAGACGGTACAAGGTGATGAGACAGGAGGTAACCTGCCCCAGGAGGAGACAGGAGAGGGGCTCCAGAAGGATGAGGTGGCAGAAGATGCAGAAACAGGTGGAAGTCCTCAGCAGGACAAGACAGGTGGGGATGTTCCACAGGAAGAGACTGTACAAGAAACGGAGAAGGACGTAGACAACCCCGGACAGGAAGGTAAAGAAACAAGCCTGTTTGGTACGTACTCCATCTGTGTTTTATCAGAATATTCACTAGAATTGCATCACAAACAAAGCTGTTTTAAGTGAAGTCACCACAAGTTTGAAAACTTAGATTTGAAAATCCCGGTTGTTATGTCCTCCACATATTCAACGTTATTACGAATAAAGTACAGTTTTAGAATGTAGAAAAATGTAGGAGTAAGCTTTTCTGCAAAGACATTGATTGACATGATCAGCCAAAGTCATGTTTCTAGGCTGTTCAT
Source organism: Branchiostoma floridae x Branchiostoma belcheri (assembly GCA_019207045.1). Classification (NCBI taxonomy): domain Eukaryota; kingdom Metazoa; phylum Chordata; class Leptocardii; order Amphioxiformes; family Branchiostomatidae; genus Branchiostoma; species Branchiostoma floridae x Branchiostoma belcheri. The sequence continues at coordinate 2,807,649 of CM033024.1, forward strand.
CAGATATTGTTGTAAGTCCTAGGAGTGCAGGTCAATAGGTTTCCTTGCTGTTTTAGTAGGCTAAGCAATTCACTTCTCCCTTTAACTTGCTTAAGGCAGCTTCTCAAACACCGTGAAACACGGGACCCCCATTTGGGGCCCCAACCCAGATACCCTTCCCAGGTTTGAACCGAGGTCTCCCAGTCACCAGCGAATTGGAACCAGGAGCTCAACTGTGAGGTTGCTACCTGTTAAGCCACATCGTCATCACTATAGTTTGTGTAACCAGTAGATAAAGCCTAGGCCTAAGAAAAAAAATGTTGTGTTTCCTGTTTCAGTCCTGAAAAAATTAGTGTCGGTAGGTAGGGATTATCTTTTTTTTTTTTTTATATAAAGACTTTGGTCCCAACTCTATAGCCTGACTGTGGCCTGGCAAATACAGTTTACAAAGTAAAACTGAACTGCATGATAGCACAGGAACAAATTCTACGAACACACAAGTACATTGCAAATGTCACTTTGAGGATGTCCTGCCCTTCAACGAATGTTACCAGCAGGGCTGTCTCCAGGACCCGTCCCTCCGTCTCTGGACTGAAATTTGCTTGTTGGGACAGAAAAAAATATTACCCCATCCGTCCCAAAAAATATGAACTTCATGACATGAATGATGAAACTGTTGTAAATTTATTTTCCTGACCTTAAAATGCCACGTTTACCGAGGAAAAATCAACAACTTGGGCTCCCAAACAATGAGTGGGACCAAAAAAAAAAATTAAAGCTGAGACAGCCCTGGTTACCAGGCACCCTTTTCACACCCCAGCAAACAAAACATGAAACACCCACCTGATCCTACCAAGTTGATATCTTACTTATTAATCTCATGTTTATTAACCAATGTTTAGATTTGAATTTACTTATTTTTAGTGTTTTTTGTCAGTGACTAATAAGCAGGGAGGAGACTGAAAACAGATTTTTTTTATTTTCATCAAAGACTAGACATAACACATGCTAGAACCATGTTTGTACTATGTTAAATGTTCCTCCTTAAATGGAAATAAAAACTTTAAAGTCTAAAGGAAACAAATCTAGCATCTATAAATTACAATAAATATTTCTGTAGTAATGTGTATGAATAAATACAATGAAATACTGTGTTGCATGTAACATGATGTTACAACTCTGCCAAATGTACTGTTAGCAATGCAGTCCACTGACTCCCATGCAATACAACATACTACACTTTTTTGCAATTTAATAGCTCCTCTCTCTTCAAAACTTCCCTCCTGTCGAAAATGGCACTAGTAATTTGAAATAAGCTGTTACAAAAGTTTTGTTACTGCCTACTGGACCTCCACTTATCATGCTGTCATAGCATATCATACCATACAATACTATACCAAGGAGGTTATTTCCTATACATGAAATCTCCTTGGCCAAACCAATATATATGTATACTCTCAAATTTCCCTATCTGTTTGGACAAACTCACAAAGGGAATAAATAAACTCCAGTGGAAAAACATTTTTTAAACCTCCTTGGTACATGTAATTGAAGACAGTGCAGACACATGGCAGACCTTAATGAGGTGTGACCCCCCTGCTGACCATCCCTGTCAAGGGAAGAAACTGACACCTGGCAGGGACAGCCTTTCCCTGCAAAGATTCTACTTGGCTGGATGATAAATGATGATTAAATGTAAGAGGTCGCACTGTGGGACTGTGGTTACAGATCTGGTGGCATCAGGGGAATGCAGTCAGGAGCCCTGGACCCAAAAAAAAGTCTAGGGTCGGCATGTTTTTCTAGGGTCGGTCGGGAAACAGGAAACAAAACATTTTTTTTCCTAGGCCCTACTAGTATGTTGGAAACCTTACATTGGAGTAGGCTGTCCTTATTGATACTTGACAGTGTCACATATTTTTTATATCACAGAGAATGCTGAAGCAGACAAGGACCCTGATGATGCTACAGAGAATAAGGAACTCATAGCTAACCAGGAAGAGGGTGAAAATGCAGCAGAGACAAAGGATGATGATGCGAAAGGTGATAGTCTGTTGTTTCTCATATCTATCATTTCATTCTATATGTCAAAATTCTTGCCCTGTCATTGTGATTAAGGGCTAGTAATGTAAGAAGGAGATGGTCCAAATGTAATACCGTTAATTCATACTTAGTTTACTGTACTGTACTTTGTGTAAGTTTTTGTTTTGTTTACATGATCATGATGCCTTTATATTTCGAGGATTTGAAGGCTGTGAAGTTTTTTTGATGTTGGTACAGGATAACAAATCACATAAAAGAATACCTTATTAAAAAAATAACTTTTTTTCCAATATTCTGCTGATAGGTGAAGAGTTAACTGGTGATGGAGGTCCAGGTGGGATTGAAGAAGTGCAGTCTGTAGACAAGCGAGGACCTGACCCAGAAGATGGCAAGCCCATTGAAGAAACTAGACTTGGAGAAGGGGCTGTCGCAGGTCAGGAAACAGTAGGACAACCTATTGGGGAGGGTGACCAAACTGGCCTTGGAGAAGAGACTGCCATTGGTCAGGAAACAGTAGGACAACCAATTGGGGAGGGTGACAAAACTGGCCTTGGAGAAGAGACTGTCATTGGTCAGGAAACAGTAGGACAACCAATTGGGGAGGGTGACAAAACTGGCCTTGGAGAAGAGACTGCCATTGGTCAGGAAACTGCAGGACAACCTTTTGGGGAGGGTGACAAAACTGGACCTGGAGAAGGAGCTGCCATTGGTCAGGAAACAGCAGGACAACCTATTGGGGAGGGTGACAAAACAGGACCTGGAGAAGAGACTGTCATTGGTCAGGAAACAGCAGGACAACCAATTGGGGAGGGTGACAAAACAGGACCTGGAGAAGGAGCTGCCATTGGTCAGGAAACAGCAGGACAACCTATTGTGGAGGGTGACAAAACTGGACCTGGAGAAGAGACTGCCATTGGTCAGGAAACAGGAGGACAACCTATTGGGGAGGGTGACAAAACTGGACCTGGAGAAGAGACTGTCATTGGTCAGGAAACAGTAGGACAACCAATTGGGGAGGGTGACAAAACTGGCCTTGGAGAAGAGACTGCCATTGGTCAGGAAACAGTAGGACAACCAATTGGGGAGGGTGACAAAACTGGACCTGGAGAAGGGGCTGCCATTGGTCAGGAAACAGCAGGACAACCTATTGGGGAGGGTGACAAAACTGGACCTGGAGAAGAGACTGCCATTGGTCAGGAAACAGCAGGACAACAACCAATTGGGGAGGGTGACAAAACAGGACTTGGAGAAGGGCCTGCCATTGGTCAGGAAACAGCAGGACAGCCTATTGGGGAGGGTGACAAAACTGGACCTGGAGAAGAGACTGCCATTGGTCAGGAAACAGTAGGACAACCAATTGGAGAGGGTGACAAAACTGGACCTGGAGAAGAGACTGCCATTGGTCAGGAAACAGTAGGACAACCAATTGGGGAGGGTGACAAAACTGGACTTGGAGAAGGGATTGCCATTGGTCAGGAAACAGGAGGACAAGAAGACACTGGTCCAGAAAACCAGCTACTGCCCCCCAACTTTGAAGAGGGAGAAGAAGAAGAGGCGGGAGTAGACATTGAGGAGGAGGAAGAAGAAGAAGATGATGATGAGGAGGAGGATACGTACCCTGACGAGCCTCGTGATGAGGAAGAAGAAATGGTTAATGAAGGAGATTTGAATGAGGATAGGGAAGAGGGTGAGTACGATGGTGATGTGTATGGCAATGAGGATGACGAAGATGACGATTACGACAACGGGCACATCCTTACAAACCATGATTACAACGATGATGGAGAGGATGACGAATCTTTTATTAAACATGATGATGGTGATACCATTGCAGGTGGTGGGGGTGACTGGGCCGGAGAAGGTGGCCACCCCCATGGAAATGATCAGGCCCAACTGAAAGGTGAGAACAATGTCACCCTATTCATTCAGTCCTTAGGAACTAGCTTAAATTGTGTTACCAAATGACCTCTGTGGACCTTTTGTAGTGCATATCTTGGTGAGAAAGCATTAGTCTGAGCTACAGTGATAAATGTACTACATGTGCATTTTCTAGTAAGGTTAAGTCTATCTGCATCCTGCAATCTTACTGCAATGTTGTCGAAATGTCTACTGCTCTTCAAACTCCGTGCTTAGAAAAACTATCATGCCTTCTATCAAGTCAATTTGCTTCTTATGTGATCATTTTGTGATGAAATCAGCTTTCCCTTTGAACTCTTTCAAAGACACCGACAGTCATGACAACAGTGTTTACATTTTCGACATTGTCCAGATTTTTCCCCATCACCCTACCAAACCCATGCTCTTAACAATATGTTAAATACTAGACATGCCAACTCTGTAAATATGACAGAATGAGCATAATATCTGTCTGTCATTAGCAACAAGAATCTGTCTGCAAACAAAAGAATGACTGGTGCTAGGGAAAACTCTGAGTCAGACATTTGACAGTGTTGATGCATACATGGGAATACAGGTCGTTTCGTTACATCGTCTTTTCGTTACACGTCATTTCGTTACATCATGAAGTCATTTCGTTACCGGCATGAAGTCATTTCGTTACATCACGAAGTCATTTCGTTACAGATTAAAGTACGGTCGTTATAGTACTTCTTACTATTACTTTGTGTGGTAACAAAAAGCCGGGACTCAAAATTCAATTCTTTTTCTTTTTTTTCGGCAGATATTGAACGCCGCTAAGCGCTGGAGGCGCAAACGGGCCACGCTGCATGTCGGCCCGCCGGGTCCACCGGGTGCAACCGCTCGATGTATTAATAAATGTCGGCTGAATGTTCGATCAAATCAATATACACAGGCTGCTAGGAAAATACATGACATAATCTACTTTGTTTTTGTGGAAATATCCTGCTTTCTGGTTATACATGTTTAATAAAGATTTCATACCACGCACACAGGTTTCCGCACACAACTTGTGAAACGAGCATGACTCGCCCGTTCACTGAGGGAGTCGTTTCGGTATATTGACGGAGTTTTTTTTTTACTTCTTGGTGGCTTGTTGACCCAAGAGCCGAGGAGTTGGCTATTTTAGGACCAGAAAACATTTCCTATAAGTTCCCATGACATTCCCTTTTCCTACTATCGTCCTTCCCTGTTTTTTTTTACGTTTTCCCCAGCGCGCGCAGTACAGAACCTATTGTTGTTTAATAGACCGGCGACGCACTTTCGTGGGCTTCTTGTCCGTTCGGCGTCGAGAAATTGCCAAAAAACGATATCCAATACCCCTTTAAAGTAAATATTTCAGACTGATATCACTCTTTACCATTTTTTCTTATTAAACAGTACCCATGTGCCAGTATAAAAGTAGAAATCTATTATAATGTTTCCGTACATTTCCTACAACACACACTAATATTTTTCTTTGTCGACAACTGAAGCTAGACCGTCATGCATTGTATGATTCAAGGGTTCACTGTCCTCCTTCCCACCACGTACGTTTACTGTAATAGTACTAGTAATTACAGGACAAAGGTCGGTGGGGAACCCAAATGGTACAATAGTCTTGTTGTGTATTTCTGACTGAATAGGAATATGAATGATTACATGCAAAGTCGGGTTAAGATACATTACAGCAACAAAGTTCGTCTACTTCTACATGGTATCAAGGAGCTTTTATAATGCTCCTTGATGGTATGGATAGAAACCACGGACAAAGTGCCTCACTGCACGACTTCTACACAAGTGATGTGTAAAATAAATCACCAATAAATGCTTTTAGTATGGTTAAACACTACCCATATGCCAGTTTAAACAGAGAAAATATAATGTTTCCGTACATTTCCTACAACACACACGAATATTTTCCTTTGTCGACAACTGATGCTAGACCGTCATGCATTGCATCTTGGATCGGAGCCGAGCCGAGCCGCAAATTATTCCCCGACTTACCTTTCCCGAAATTCGCATTTCCCCGGTAAAAACTTAATCGAATACCCTTTTTTGAAGATATAGTGTTAGTAGAGAGATATGAGAAACAGGGACGTGTTAGGGATGAATGATATGTGTCTATTGGTATCACGGAATGGAACAAAACCGAACGATAAAAAACAAACATGTAACCAAAACCAAACGTAAAATTGTGTGTCCTGTCACGTCTCTAATGTCAACCAAGGAAGATCAACCTCAGAAAGATAACAGGAAAACACTTATAGCGTTTACCATGTGACCAAGATGGGATAATAATCAAGTGTAACGAAATGACCTTGCCATGTGTAACGAAATGACTTCGTGATGTAACGAATCGACTGTAACGAAAAGGCGATGTAACGAAACGACCGGTTACCATACATGGCTATCCTGTACCTTTGACGCCATTGACAGTACTTGTTCCAGGAGTACTCCTTATTCCAGCACACCCTCTCACTGCGATTTTCATAATGCCCCTGTCACACAGTCAACAAGCTTTAGCTGTGATTGTCGATCACAACAATGTTTCAGAATTTAGAAATCACTAGAAGTTGACTGTATATTTCACCTGGCTCCACGGGGATTAGGAACCTGCAAGCATTGGCTAAAAACTTGCACAATGATCAAGGGAACGCCGGGTGTATTACTGCCAAAAATGTCATATAAAGAAGATGCAAGCTTTACAGACACATGTTATGTCATTGCATAGCATAGCATAGAGTTTGAATAGGAGGCATAATGCTTATGAGAGTTTATGTTGAGAGTTTGATATGTCATCCTGTAGTCTAGAGGTGGGACATTCACAAAGCTCACTGCAGACCTCTGTAGATCAGGAAACAGTAAAGCCATGCACAATAGACAGTTGAGTATGGCATTTAGGAAGACAAACTCCGTATCCTGACTAACACATTTAAGTTCTGTCTTCTCCACTAATTTGCCTGTTAAGACTTAGAATCTGATTTAACAAGCATGCTGTGTAGACTTTGTGTGGCAGACTTGTGCTTGCACTAATAGTGACATGTGGAAGGCTCCTCCTGCTCTGAGGTGGGTACACATACGCCTTCTCCTGCTCACTAAGCTTGCACCTTTAACTTCTTTTGTCTGTACAGACTTTATACCCAATTGATTTAAAATTAAAATAATAGCCTCTACCAGGTTCCACAGGTTGCTGAAGTTGCAGTAGAAATTACCATAATAGTTTGATAACATGCCAGGGCAGCTAGCTGGCCGAGGAGTACGGTTTGGTCGCAAAATGTACTCCTCGGCCAGCTAGCTCCTGTCATGTTATCTATTTGGCCAGTTTCTACAGTAACTGTGTTTCCAGCAACCTGTGGAGCCCCTGGTAGAGGCTATCAGCATGACCTCCAACTTCCAAGCCAACTCGTGCATTTCTGGCAGTCATTTAATGCAAGGCCTGTTACTTCAAGATATTGTTCTGTGTTGATTTCACTTGATATGTTTGTGGCTGGAAATGTTGTACTCATTAAAGTAGCAGTTGTCATATAGGTGATTAAGGTTTACGTTTTAGGTGAGTTCAGAGTTCAAAGAAAAATTCAGAAGATGAAATTAAAGTATGATTAAAACAATGTCTATGACAACAGTTGGACAAGTAAACTGTGTTAAACAGACCAGCGCATAAAATGTTTACACCACTTATAGTGTTTATTTAATTTCTTTGTTACAGAAGACCTCGGTGCTCAAGCTAATATCTACGACTTAGACGACGAGCCAAAACAAGGACACTTCATGGCATACTTTGTGACCTTCTGTGTACTCATTGTACTAGGATATGTCACCTACCACAATAGACAAAAGGTAAACCTTCTTTTTTTGTTGGATTTGACTTAATGTAAAATGGGAAATGTTTGAAGTGATTTAATTTTGCTTTGGAGAGAAATTGGAGTGTTCACGGCAGTTTTAAGTTGGCCGGTACACATGTAGGTGGATAGAACCAAAAAAAATATTTGCATTGCTTTAAAGCTCAATCCAGGAACATCAAACTACATATACAGCAAACATTTCCCAATATACAGTATTTTGGAAGCAGTGGAAGACAGAGGATCCCATTTTTTCTGTGATGCTTGCAGTTCTTCAATTTTTAGAACCAGTCCAACCAGTGAAACCTGCCCAAGAGGACCACTCAGGGAACCAATATTGTGTTCAATGAGTGGTGTAGGTGGACAGGTGGTCACTATAGACAGGATTCGCAATGCTTGTGTCTAGGGGATAACTATATATGAGACTACCAAAAAGTGATTCAAATGGGTTTGAATTTTTTGAACCTATCCTTGTGAAAACAAACTGGCTGCCAGTAAAAAAAGTTTGAAAGGCATAACTACAATCTAGTCTCTGTTACAAACTCGATTAGTATGATAAAACTGAAATCTGGGATCAATTTTCGGCCATTTCCAAAAAAAAAAAAAGTTTTGGACCACACAGTAAATTGTGCAAAGCAGCTGTAAAATGAGCACAAATATTCCGTAGATTGAAAAAAAAGTATAAGAAAATCGATAAATGATGCCATAGAATGCCAAAATAAATCTCAAAAGTCAAAGAATAAGATGTGAAAGGACAGAAAGGAAGAAAAAAAGGATTTTTGGTAGGGGTTTGTACATGTACCAGTAAATTCGGGATAGGTCCCGTTCAGGTCCAGAGGATCATTTCCAGGTGGACGTGAACCTGGACCTGATTGTCTGTGGAAACTTGAGAACTGATAATACTCAAAACAATGGTAATTGGTCAATTTTGCAATTGTCGAACCCCGTTCGTCTGATTTTTTTTTCAGGTCTGTTTATTTCAGATTGGTCCAAGAAGAAAAAAAATGTTTTGCACCCGTATGATGTACTGGTCGCAACATCTAATTGTTGGTATACCATACTATGTGTTTGTAGTCCTACGTTCAACCTTGCTGGCCACTTTGATTACATACTGAAGCCAGCTTTTTTTTTTTGCCAAACTTTTTTTTTATTCGCTCGCTCCAAGGAGCTTTATCTGATAAAAGCTCCTTGCTCGCTCGCATCAATTTTGGAGTTCCCAGAGGATGTCATCCATATAATCAAATCAACATGGCCTAAATCATGTTTAGGAGTTTACGCCTCCTACTCTAAATGTATGTGACAGGGCTGTTTGTGACCAGTGTTTGTTTGTTTGTTATGTAGATCATAGCCATCATCATAGAAGGTCGGGCAGGTTTACGGGACAGGAAAAGCCGGCGGCCCAGCGGCGGGGGCTATCGGAGGCTGGACCAGAATGTGAGTGAAGCTATGCCAAGCATAAAGAACGCTGTTTTCTAGGGAGAAAAGGTTAGACAACATTGACGTCCAGTCGTTACTTTCTGACACAAGACCAGATCTTCAGAGCACAGTCATAATCTACAGGAAGAAAAGCTTGATATTCTACTTTTCTTGGAACTTGACAGGCAACAAAAGATGTCAGTTTTGATTTGTGTCACAGAAGCAGACATGCTTTTATGCATGACAGAGGTTTCTTACATTAAAACATAGTTTAATTTCTTGATGAATTTTATCATATAAATGCTGTATCTGGTTTTGTGTGAGAAAAACTGTAAGATAATTGTCCGGTAGGAATATGGTGAACATTGTTTTCTTTTCATACATGTATAACAAGCTTAGGATTGAAATAGATATGATATTTATCAATCTTCTAGTGCCATGGATAGTGAAAAATGCTGTTTTCAGAATACTACAATGTATATCGTGGGTACCTTTGAAGAAATGGCACTAATTACTAGTATATTCTATGATATTAGTATGCAGCTTAGCAGGAATGTAAAATGCCTGGCAGTAATCCTCTGTGAGCTACATTCAATGTACTTCACAATTGGTTTGTTCTGCACTTCTATTTCATTCCGCTAGGTGGTGCATGTGAAATGCATTGCATTTGATTCTTTAAGGTAGCAGAACACACCTATGGGGATTTACATGGTAATTAAGGACCCCAATGTGAGAAGGTTTGATGAATCAAAATGTATAGCAGAGTGCATAAATCAGTTTACAAAAATTGAATACCGGTATGTGGAAGTTTGGGGTGCAGTCTACAAAATACTTAAAAATGGGCCGAAGTTTTCCTACTCACTTCTTTTCAAAACCACTTTTATATGACCCAAAGTCGAGGTCATCATACTGCAGCCAACGCACAACAGTACAGTTGGCGGTAACCACATCTATTTGTAAAGTTCAAACCGACTGAACAGATATCATATTCCAACCCAAATAATCATATATACAAGTTTGTTTGTTTGTTTGTAGTCTCAAAACTGACATTTTCTTCTAGATCTACCATTAACCACAGTTGCTGCCTTACTGATGTGCACAGAAGTATTCTATGGCTCTTTTAAGTACTGTGAAGCACTACTTTGTGCCTGAACTGCTATTGGCTATGGGGATTTATGGAAAATACTGTGTTCTGCTACCTCATGTGTGCATGGTTCCACCACTTGCACCTTGGTGTAATGCCTTCTTTCTTTCCCAGTTCCCAACCCCGTGTTTCCAAATTGCACTTTTCCTTGTTGAGTTCCTCACACATGTTGCTCTTTTTGTTTTCCCTCCCTCTTAGTAACACCTGTGGGCATGTGTAAGGGTTTAAGGTGGCACATGCAAGCTTCAAGACAGACAAGCAGAAAGATTTACATATCAGAGCATGGCATAGCTGTTACCTGCGAATGATACTACCTTATAATTTCATGTATATATGATTGTGCATATTTGAGTAACCGTCAGCATTTGTTGTAGACAAAAGAAACAATATCAGCCCAATGTTATCTCATGTAGTTGTTATCATAAGGTATTTTTGTATCAGATTGAATGTACATCCTTGCATCTTTTATGGTGTGGTGGTGGTAGCTACTGTGTTTTGATAGTTCACAAGGGGAACAACCATTTCTGCTTCCGTTTAACAGGTGCCAGTGCAGCCGCACAAGCATTCACTCTGATAATTACTGTACAGTCCCTGTAGTGTGACCAGAGAAAACATACTTCCGTGACTCTGTTCAAGATACAAGGAAATGTTCATGGACAAAATTTTATACACAAAGTTAAAGAAAAGGAACCTTTTTTTTCTCTTAGAAATAAATATAAAAAGAAAGCATGTTGTTGGTAAGGGTGTGTGGTAGTATTTTATGTTAATCTAGCTTCAATTTGTTGTTGTTGAGATTATGTAAAGTGGAAATGGTCAAAAGCAGGGTGTTTATAATGCTATTGTATGTATGTATGTATAGTGGGGGGCTGAATTGTTGAGAGTATTTAAGCCCATAAGAATATTGCAGATCTCCGACAAAACCTTGATGTTACTTGTACCTAGCCTGTTGTATGAAGATGTATGTTTTGCTTTGGGAGAATTTTGCTTTAAGTTACTTAGTGTTTAAAAGAGTGTGCTTTGTGTAAACTGTCACAAAATGCAACACAATTGTAACGGTTATTGTTACTGTTAGTTTAGTGATAGGTTTTAGAAAGATGCACAAAATTCTCATTTTTCTTCCTTACATTTATCTTAATACCATTGGAAGCTAATGAAAGAATAGGTTCTTAACAGAACTAAGGATGGAAATTACAGTACTTATGTTGTTATGGAAAATCATGCTAGAATCATTGGACCTAAACTTGCCATGTTTTACATGTAAGGCCATGTTGATTCAGTAATAATTTTGAATGAAATCCACATGCATGTCAGTTTTTGTCCCTTTCCAAGAAAAAATTTTCAACCAAACTGTAAATCATACAAAGCAGCTGTAGAATTAGCGCATATATGCAGTAAACAAATTGAATGTTATTGAATGTCAAAGTGAATTCTAAACTCTAAGAAGAAGAATTGTGAAAGAACAAAAATGAAGAATCTATTGTTCAGCATACTGGGACACTCTGTGTGTTTCAACCTTCTGACCAATTTTGTAACTTTTTTGCCTATTTTATTTCACTCTCTGGCACATCAGTTTGGGGGTTCCCAGAGGATATCATCCATATAATGGAATCAACATGGCCTGAAACATGCTTTTTGACCATCATAACCCATAGATATGTACATTTTTGTACCATATTACACTTGAGTGTATGCTGACAAAAAGGCTATGGCTGCAATTACTATTTGTCGAACTTTGCCTCTGCAATATGCTATCGGTTGTAAATTATCTCGTTGTAGCAAAGTTACTTTGGTCTGTAATTTATTATATCAGTATCATATCAAGCATGTATGTTAGTAAGGCCACAGCAAGTAAATTTTATAGATGATGTCAGAGCTTGCCTTGATTTTTTCCACATTAGAAAAAGACATTTTGTTACCCTCCGGAGATGGTTAGCATGACAGTCAAGAAAATATTGAAAATGGGAAAATATGTCGTTTGGTAGCCACCTTTGTGTTTATATAAGCGACACTAGTGTGGTGTGTAGCTGCCAGTGAAACACTGAATACATTTGTCACTTCAATTCTTGGCAGAATGTTTATGGTCTTTATTTTTACAAATGTAGGTATCTTGTTTTTTTACCATCTATTTTTTCCCTCTCGCATTAGATTTGGACTTTGCAGAGGTTGTCATCCCTAGACTTTACTTGCTGTGGCCTAAGTCCTTAGTGCCTTTGCGTATCTTATGTTAGCACTTGTTTGTTAGAAACTAGGTTTAGAATCCATAAAAAAAGTTAAACTTTGATTTCAGTTGTTTGATGACAAAGGTGTAGAACAATGTGGAATGTAATAATGTGATTGACTTTTCTGTGATTACCAGTAATAATAATGATAATAGAAAAATAGTGCCTTACTCTCATATGTGTGTACACATGCAAAATGTGTTTGGTGGTTAAGTCTAGTACAGAGTACAGTCATGTGAATGTTGTAAAGGATATAGTTGAGGCTTTTGTTTTTTTACTGGAAATAAGCTACCCATGAAGTAATTCTATCAACTGTTGTTTCCTAAATGTTTCTTGGGTAACTTCCATCTTGTACATGAATAAAAGATAGTTATTCTATCATATTTGAAGTGACCCACAGGGCTCCTTACTAGTGTAGATATAGTTTAGAAGAAAAGCCCTTCAAGAATTGGTAACTATTGTAAGAGATTCGCTTGATGCATTCAATGGTTTATTTTAATGTTTTACTATTAAAACGCAATATTGGGATTTTCCTTACTTTTGGTGAAGAGCTGTAATCTTGTTTATCCTAGAAAGATGGTTATGTTATTCATAATGTAGTTGACCTATATGTGGTGGCACTATTGAAGTTACAGGTACTTCAACTGAATACACCTCATGCAAGGTTTAACTTTGTTGGTTTTATTGCCTGAATGGTTCCACTATTGCCAATGTATGACATTGTATGTAGAATATTCTGGGGTTAAAGAATATACTGATGACACTGATGAACTGTTTTTGTTTCTTTATCTGTCATATTATACTATACTATCATATCATGATTATTATTTGGAAACAGCTTGTCGGAAACAGTGTCTTTAAACTTTAAAGCCAAACAAGATACTCCCTAGCAAGAGAGCAGTTTCATTTGCCAACTCCAAAATGCACCCAATATTTTCTGATTTGATGATCGCCCTTTTTCTCATCAGTCTGCCTTGTAGGATTTTCTATTATTACTCTATTATTGTGTCTAACATTATTTACACTATTGGTTCTATTAGGTCTGATTAAAGACAAGGATCCCTTGGTGATTATGATTCAGTATTTCATGTTTATGTTTCAATTAACAACAAAGTTACAGAGATTGCACCCATATACAAATGGTCATGTTTCCTTGTTAAGCAAAAGGTAAACAGAGAGAAGTATACTTATATATTAGGCAACTGTCTGTTGATGGGGTGTATTTCTTAATTTAGATCTATCAAACTGTCTCAACCAACATTTGATTTGGTACTGTTACTAGATTTCGACAATGATATATATTAGGTATATCATATATTTCATAGAATACTGTTATAAAAAAATTTAAAATTCCATCATTGAACAAACATTGCCTGTAGTATCACAGCCTCAGTACCTCTCTATTTTTATGTTAAACATTGTCACCAACATATGTTGGTGTGTATGGTTTAAACTTTACCCAAATTACATAACAACACAAGGTCTTTTCAGAGTTTACAAACACATACAAATCATGTACACATATTGAGCATTTCAGTATAAAATGTAGACAAATTTGTTACAGGCTCATGTAATCATTGATATTTTCCATGATTGATTGTAAACACAGGTAATACTGTGATAACTACAAAATCAATGAAAAAAAGACCAGCTTCTTTTAACATTGGAATGTTACTGGTAGGTTACCACAACTGGATAAAGTAAGGAGATTGTTTTGGTGCATTTGAAGCAATGAGAAAAGGCAAAACTAAGTTGATTGAAATAATATCCTGAGGTAATATACAGTTGTACATACAGTATACGCAAGCAGAAATCTAAGCGGTTAGATGCATGTCTAACCTTCATCAAAAATTGGAATGGTGGTGCTCAAAAGAAGACAGATCACATACAACTTCCCCATTTCCCCTCAGAATATACTTAAGGTGGCTATACAACAGCCATAACTTAAGATGCCATTTCCATCCAACAAGAAGCAAATGCTTGTTTTTATATGATAATATCATTAACAAGCCACAGTGTAAGACCAATAATTACACCAAAATGTTCCAATTTGATATGGTTGACCATAAAGAGTAGAGATTGACACTTTTTGTTTCCGTACATGGGAAAAGAGTGCAAAGAGGTTTTAAAAAACTGTACAGTTTCAGTTTAAAGTAGGACACTGCGATGAATGATTGGAAGAAGACTATATCTTGAGGTAGAATTTCTTGTAGTGAAGCCACACTGCAATGAGAACCCATAACGTTGTCCCGACCAGGTCTGTAGCCAGCTGACCGGCGTGTGTCGGCGATGCCGCCCACTGGAAGGGTAGTTTGTCTGCACACAGCTCATGACCTATATACACCAGGATGGAGTTCATACCTGTAATGCAGGGGAAACAACTTTTCAGTCACTGGAGTTTTTCCACAAAATCTACAAGAAAACAAGGGCTCTACATCCCCATATGTATACAACTTCAAATCCCACAAAATCTATCTCTATACATTGCACATACCATACCTACAGCTGTAGAGTGTTGCTGTTTGTCATTTTTTTTAAATCAGTACAATCATACTGCACAGATTAACTAACAGTGTAGCAAGTACTAGGTATCATTGTGGTTACAAGCCCAGTCTAGAATTTTCCTTACCGACTTGGTAGAATGGAGCTCCCGTCCACCACTGTTTGACATCAACGATGATGTAACACACAGACAGCAGCACGAAGGCAAAACAGGACAGGACTAGCACAAACGACAGCGACCTGTGCACAAGACAAAGGAGTATCCACTATGATATAAGATAAAAAGTAAACCTTAAATCAGAACAACAAGGTTCTCCAAAGGATTGGCATGCTTGTCATCTGCAGTTTAAAGGAAGGTTGATAGAGGTCCTTTTTATGCATGAATAATATCTTCAGCTATCCTATCCATTATAATTTGTAAAAACACAATTTCTATTGAATGTGTAGAGTACATATTTGCAACCAACATTAACCACAGCAGAGCCTCCATTCTAACAGCATTTAACAAACTTTTAACAACACACAGGTTCAGAGATAATTCAGCTTGCTGCAGGTTACATACACTTACCACAGGTTCTTGTTGAGTGGAATCCATCCTTCATTCTGTCTTCCATTACACAGTAACCCACCAATGGCTCCCTGTCAAAACAATTCCAGTTTCTAACATCAATACATGTGTATTTCACAACTTGTTACATCTACATTTTACTTACTCTACAAGACAGAAACATATAGCAGGTGACTTTTTTATATTGAGAGACTACTTAAGTGCCTGTTATGCAGCAGTTGATGACATTCTGTGGAAGTCTACAGAAAAGTACTGACCGTTGCCACAGCCCACCCTAACCACCTGCCCACCCTGGCACCGTTCTGTGGGTAGGTCAAGAGGATCTTCCCAGCCTGCAACACAAGAATCAACCAATCATATCACTGGGCTTTATGTGTGACTAGGCACTACAAGGGTTTGAACAAATTTGGTTAAACAAATAATCATATTTGGCTATAAAGTTTATGATTCAATTTCCAAACTAAAGATACAAATGTCAATAGTTCAGAGTTTATCTTATTCAGTCAAACCAGATATAGAAAAGTCATAAGACACTTCTTAAAAATTCCTGAGCCACTTTGATGAAAGACTTACAATTACAGTATTAATAATGAGTTGCTTCCAAACTCTATTTGTGAAGACACAGTAGTACATAATTATGTACATGTAGATGTTCTTTACCTGAAGTCCCAGGAAGCAGAGTAGAGCAGACGTCAGCGTGCCAAGAAGTCCTTCTGGCTCAAAGGGCACTTCTGTCTTGTAAACAGTCTACAAAATGACATACAATGTATGAGGCCTGTTTCTGGGTTCAAGGCACATTATGATTCAATACAAAATCACCCATAGCCATTTACTGAACTTCTCACTTTATCAATAGAATCGTTCCTTTAAGCTAACTTTCTCACAAAGAAAAAATTCACACTTTTTTAAAGTCATCTCAAAAGCAAACCAGAAGACAAATAAATGCAAGTAAAGCATCACCAAGGCAAAGGTTAGAAGTGTGGGTAATGCCTTACAATTGGTGTTGGATGTTGGTAGATGTGGTCATCAGTGAAGACGGCCCTGTCTATGTACCCAGCGGCTCCTCCAGTACAGTTGTAGTGGGCAATGTCAGACAGACCACCAGGGCCCAGGTAACCACTGGGGAGGGCAAACATCTACTGTCATTCTTCACATTTTTGCAGTAGTTTTATGCTCATGGTTTTTGATGTGATAGTTTACAGTATTTCAAACTGGAACACCTTCTCACAAACTAATTCTATACTAGTCTTATAACAAAATCTGCAAAAGAAATGAGCTGATTTTGAGCCTTTGCACATCAGAATGTAACATTAATTTTTCAAAGAACTGCAGTGGACTATTTGACATTGACAGAACAAAAGGATCATGACCCAAAAAACTGTTGAAAGGGAATTTTCTCAAATATCAACGTTCTCTCTACTGCCTAACACTGTAACAAATATAAACTTGGTGCAATAAGGCTACTTCACAGAGAGAAGATTAAGTTCTGGTACTTTTATCTTATCAAATAAAGCTTACTTACATTGGACAGTTCGGGACTTGCAGCCAGAACATCAGCACCAGATGGAGTGTCACCACCACGATCATGAACAGCCACTGCCCCCAGGAGTTCACGATGTCCCGGACGGGCGCGATCCGCGAGGTCTGTAATAGGTACAGGGACAGATAGCCTCGGGGTTTCCAAGACTTTCATACACAAACATACAAGAGAAAATGGGGGTTAATGTGGGGAAATATGGCAGCTATGGACCATACCACCAGCAACTGTAGGGGGGTCCTCTGGTACAGCAGCAAGGGTAGGATAGCACTGGGCATGTACACAAGTTCAACATTTATCAGCCAGTAGTATAATTTTTTGTTTAGTTTTATCACACTTTCACTCTTCTTTTAGTACTAACAATTAGTATACAGGCAGATTCTTCTTCATCAAAAGTCATGAAGTGAAAGTCGATGAAGATAGAACTAACTGTAAAGAACTGGGAGATGGCAAGAGATATGACAGAGGGGAAGAGAAGGGCACACATCCCCCTGGAAAGAAGCACTGTCACTAAGAGAACAGAAGGGAGTAAAAGAGAAGGGAAGACAGGAAAGGAAGGGAAAAGTTTAGACACTAGGAGAGGTGATAAGAGAATGGACGGGTTACAATATTTGACAGATAGATTTCTTTGATTTGTCAGATAATAGACTGACATACCCAGTTCCTGTCCTCTGCTGTAGCTCCTATCACTTCCATCAGGGCAACAATGAAATACGTGAGGGCAAGTCTCTGTAACACCCCCGGGATCCGCAGGGTGGACCAGGAGTTGTCTGGAACAGGAAGAAGGTCGGATGATTTTTCCAGATAAACCATTGCACTGTCTTATTATTTGTCCTTTTTTCCTACATCATACTGTAGTATACAATAGTCCCGAATACTAATGACTACAAATCCAGGTTTCAGGATCATGAAATAGCCAGAAAGCAGGGATGGTAGAAAATCCTTCACCAAAAAGGCCAACAGTCATAAAAGCCTTCATGAAAGGACAAACAAGGTGTAATAAAAAACAGTGTGGATCTGTAGGAAGGATGTAGAGTCTGCACTCACGTCCTTTCTTGGTGTTGATGATGAACAGTCCCAACAGGAACAGGATGACTGTCCTCTGGATGACCTTCCACAGCAGACTCAGTCTGGACACGCCCTTCTTCAGCAGTCTCCGGAACGACAGGGCGATGGACGTGCCCATTATAAACACAAACCTGCACAAAACAACACGATTCGTCAGCAAACATTCTTCACCTTTTATTAAGGTCATCAGTTGAGAATGCGGAAAACCTAACCACCAATTCAAATAGAAGGATATGTAAGAAACTACAAAACTTGAAAGTTACCAAAAGTTCCACTACAGTACAATCCGTAGCCAGTTAATTGCACAACGGATTAACTCACACTTCTGTTAACTGCACAAAATCCCAAATCGGTGCGGTCCAGCTGGATAACTCTGCATTATTGCACCAGTCGGATAATTGCACGAAATTTGCTGGTAAATAGGCTGTGCAATTAAGCGGCTTCTACTGTACCATAAAAAGCTGCTAGAGGGCCCAAATCCTAAACAGTCTATCATGATATTAAGTCATTGTAAATTACTAAGAAGATTTTGTATCTCTTAAAGGCTCACTTTCTCCTTAGTTCAATTTTGCTTACTTCTACACAATTTATAATTTCTTCTTATGTTGCAAACGGATTAGCTGGAGTGAACATAATCCTTGAGAAATATCTGCTTACCAAGGAAAGACCAAGTCTGCTACTGTGAGGCCTACAACAAAAAAAGAACAGTTACAGTTTTCAATTGTTCTAATACAACATGCTTTCCTGTTATTTAAGGTTCAAATATTAGGTCAGCGGGCAAGTAGTGATTTAAAGATTTCACCTTGTGTACTTCACCTTGGCAAATCATTACAGCCAGAAGGTACCCATCTGAGTAATGAGGCTGTTGTAACGTGCTCGAGAAACCCCATCGAACAGTGAACCCCCATTTTACATCCGTTCTGATATATAGTCACTATATAGAATGCAAATTGACCTTGTTCATGCTGTCTACTAACTCTGTATCTTCTACAATATCGCATGTTACAAAGTCCTTTGATGACCTTACCGTTCCATCTGGCATGTTTGAAGAACCAGTATCCCCCTCCTCCGTAGTTCACAAACACCATCACAGCTAACGACAACCTGAAACATACCAACCAGTCACAAATTTCCTTCTTACAGGGACCTTTGTTAATCTACAACACCTGAGCTACATGTAACAATTACCATGTTGCTGTTGTTCACCTTCTAGTGTTTACTTGCATATAGGGAAGCAAGTTTCCTTGCTGTTTCTGTAGCAGGGTGTATTTTTATTAGAGGGGTTACTAGCGTATCCCCTGTAACATGCTAGAGGCACCTCCTCATTACAATAGTCTCTTATTATTCACAAAGAATTCACTTGTATTCAAATGATGTCATTTCTTCAAACAGCTTCCAAATTTTTGGGTGCAAGATTTGTAACACAGTAAAATATCATAATGATTGCTCTTATGTCAAAAAGTTCTCCTTTTGCGAGGGCACAAGCCAAAATTAATAAATGTATGGCTGTCAAGATAGTTTCATACATATATGAAAGCTGAATTTGAGGCCCATGGAAGATTGAGCAGACATACCCTCTGAATGTGTCTAAGGAGCGGAGTCTACGTATCCCTTGTGAGGCAGGCTGTGTAGAGGAGTTGGCCACCGTCTGGTCTTCTGTAGCTGTGGAGGATGGACTTGGTGCACCCAAGTCCTGTGGGAATGGCATAGGTGTATAATGTCTCATTGTGTTAGGTTTGTGCATTTGTGCATCCCGACCCTAGTGATTTAAAATGGAACTGCATAAGAGGTTAAGGACAAATATTACAGTTGAAGAACAAAATTGACCAGTGACACATATACATGTACTTACTGAATTCACCAGCCTGTCTGTTTCTCGAAATGGAAAATAGCCAATAAACCAAGCGTACTGAGACCTGAAGGGGGGGGGGAGGAAAGTACAAATTAGTACTGCCACAGCAGAAGTTCGATGTTTTAGGTATTTTTGTTGGGTTCTCTGTTATATCATGTTTTCTAATTGTCCACCTAAAACACATTTATTCAATTCAATAAAGCCAAAGTCAAATTCTGCTTGCAGAGTAAGAAGTCAGTACAAACAGGCATAAAGGAAATATGAAATAACAAAAATCAGCACACAACACAACTTACATACACATCGACTGTTTTACAACTGTTACATACCTGCCTATTGTATAGTACAACTGTCTGACAGCCAAGAAGAGGAGAACTAGTCCCACATAGATGCAGAAGGCAACCAGGATGGCTGAAAATGGCAAAATACACTCATTACAAAACGTCAGACTGCAATGTTCAACCTTAATTGTTTGCATCATTGCTCTTCATACATACACTTTTGTACAATGTCAAAATGTTGGGTGACTTGAGCACCACAAAATTTTGAGATTAAGTGGCATTTTCTAAATCCCCAGTTGCTTTATAACTCAGAATAATACATTTCGTTTGTCATAATATATTTCTGTATTACTTACGGATGTTGCTGTCAATTGGGTCTTTATCTGGATATACAGGACAGTCAAACTTGTTTTCTTGGCTTGGTCCATTGGCATTGATGAACATCTGGTATTCACCATGTTCTCCAAACAGCTTGTCTAAACTGGGTTAAACATTACAAGAGTTAGTCAGAAAATGAACTTTAAAAAAAATTGAAAGAAAAACTTTCCAGTATAACTACACATTAACATTAATGAACAGAACCATCACATCTTGAGCTATTGTTATAGTGATGATATGTCACTACCGGTAGAACATACATGTCATATAAGCACCTCAGGACTCCTCCTCAGACCACACTAACTTTTTGAGTTTGCATTTTGAAATATCCAGTCATTGATTTATTCAAAGAATCTTTTCATTCAGTGACTTACCAACCTGATGAAACTATTCAAGTTCCAACCTCAACTCTATATGTTTCAAGACTATCATGCAAATTGATTAATTCTACTTTGAAATATAACAGAAGGCTGGATATATAAAGGATAGATAAAAGGATATGACATTGTAAACTACCTGCAGATGGAGTCATTAGTGCCATCATGGTTGTCCTTTACAATGGAAATGTGCGTCATGAAGGTAGTCTGCACCAGGAAGGGCTCAGTTGGAATGCTAGGATCAACCTCCATCATAAAGGACATATTGCACTGGAAAAAAAACAAGGAAAATGGAGGTAAGCCTCGAATCATTTAACTGTGATAGCAAGGTTCCATACTGATTGCATATGTCCATGATGTCATGTGTTAGACATATTTGGCTACTGTTTCTAAAGAGAATTATTAAGTACACTATTTTCTGTGCCAAATGGCACATAGGGCGGTGCCCATCTACTTTTCAGCTATTATTAGGCCACACAACTTTGGGCAATTACTATAGCAGGTGTAGTGGTGTGTGTTTAACTGCCCGTCTCTTTTCCAAATGCAAAGGGGTAAGCTGGGAAAGCAGTATGACATTTTTTCCAGTGTTTGACATGACAGGAATCAAACACAAAACAAACCCAATGCCAGGTAACCACTCTTCTCAATGGACGTTGCACCAGTCAGGAACATAGGATCGATGAGTCTACCTTTTTTGTATTGAAGTTGAACACAAAATTTAAGAGTTTGATAAAATTACCAACCTTGTGACACTCAGCAGACACAGCCCATATTTGAACAGCATAATCCAGGCTTGTGTTAACCTTCAGGATGGCTGTGTCCATGGTCATTCTGGGCACCTCTCCCATATGGTGATGATGTCTGCTGTCTCTCTGCAGCTGATACTGCAAAATCTCCTCATCTGTTGGGGAGTCTATTGCCTTTACTGGAACGAAGAAGCAAAGAATACCAGAAAGTTATTAAATGGGAAAATGGAGCATGTACTTTACCGGTAATAATTATTGGGTGGGCCGAGGACTCTCTCTTTTCAGCCTGGGGCTGAATTGCGAGAAGCTTACAATTACATATTTAGATGTCTGGAGTGGTTGCCTTTTGGCACTAACTATGGTAGCCTGAATACAACAGGTGACCATTTTTGTCAAAGCAAGGAGGTTGAGACTCATTGTCTTCTCTTGTAAATTTAGCATATCTCAAATCCTTAACCATCACTGTTGCAAGGAATCTTTCAAATTCAAAGGTGATAAATGAATCAAAATGAGAGCAGCTATGGCATGTCTGTGTTATGGCAACCCTTGTACTGTACATAGCTCCACACCACAAAATCAATGCATTACAGTAGTACATACAGGTGACTAACATGGGTAGAATGACCGTGCAAAAGCCCTTGTACTCTGATTGTGTCAATAATTGAATAAACAAGGTAAATGGTAGTCACATGACTGTTCATGTATGCTACACTACAAAGTCTATATTCAATAATTTTGCACAAAATATACCCTACATGTACTTTAATTTCATTTCATTTGTCATGTGATTTCCCTTTTCAAAGCTCTTCCTGTGAGTACATTTAAATATCATTGATAATTTCCAGGTATCTGGTCCTGATTTCTATATTGATGAGATTTCTGCATTGACCACCCAGTTTTGTGTTTGACTAGTACTAGCACATTGTAGTATCAATCATAAGCTCCATTTGGATTATTTTCTATGTCTGTTGATTGTTTTCTATGCAGTGTCTGAGGGCAAGAAGTGTAATGTTAGTGCATCCTACTGTTTTGTTTAGATCTAGCCTTTTGCATGCGTATTAGATCAGACAACTGGGAACACTTGACACTTGACAAGCATGTAAAGATGCTGTGTGTACAAGACAACAAATAAAGACTTCATCAAACATTATCAAACTTTTCAACATATCTATCATGGTCAGTTACAGACATTAGATGAATATAGCTTTACAGAGTGATACAGCTTGACTAATTATGTTGCATGCAAAAACATTACCAGTTTTGCAAAATAATGGGTGAAGCAAGCTGTTGGTGTTAGTAAATTAGCAACAATCACACAATCACCTTGCTTCTACCATTAAAGGAGGTTAAATACAATCACCTTGCTTCTACCAGGCTCCACATGTTGCTGGAAATAGACATTGGCAAAATAGACAAATAACACACCAGGATGGGGATGGCCCACCAAAATCTACATACTGTATGTAGGTTTTGGTGGGCCATCCCCATCCTGGTGCGTTATTTGTCTAACACACTAGAGGACTTAAAATGGAAGTCCTGAACAACTCCAGTCACAAACTGTATTACAGTTTGTGACTGGACTTGTTCAGGGCTTCCACTAATATAAGTCCTCTAGTACATCTATTTGGCCAAGTTCTACTATTTTCAGCGACATGTGGAGCCTGGTAGAGGCTATCAAACAATTGCCATGGATTGGTATTACCTTCTAATTGGTCCAGCCAGCCTACAGTCACTGCAAAGCAGGGAAGGCATACATTGCTTAAATCATTGTTGAGACCATTACACTGTTGATTCAAGAACTTCACACATACATGGGAAATGTCTGGTGGCTTTAGATGGAAGCTGTGTTTCTGCCCAGAGCAGGAATACAACTGGCAAAAAAGTAACAACAGCTTCAAGATTCAAGTTTTGATCAACAAGTGACTGCATTACTTTGTAACATTGTTGTGAATTGGTGCAGTAGGAAAACATGTATTAAACTAGTGCTGTGTATTAACAATTTACCTAAACTCAGAGAGGCTCATCGGGTCCAGAGGTTCAGGTTCAGAACCCTGACCATGGCATGTGTGGGTGTGCTAGGAATACTTTTTTTGTTACAGTACTTAACGTAGAATTGTTAAATAGCTGAAACAGTTAAACACAAGGGCTCAGTAACGAACACAAAAACACAATGTTTTTGCAAATTTTGGCTTTTTCCAATGCAACTTTCATGATTTATCATATGGAAGGTTTTAGATAAATTTGTTTTGAACAAAATAGAGAACACGTCTCCAAGTCAAATTTTAGAAGTCAAAGCTCTCAATTTTCCCTGGGGTATGAGTTAAGGCTTCTTGGGACTTCTTGCACCTGGAAGTCTTCGAAAGACAAACATCAAGAGACACTGAAAGGTGCCACCTTCCTACAAACTTGCCCTCCAGTCGCGACGAGTCGAAACACCTTTTTTCAATGATCCAGCCACTCATGCCGAATGCAATGCTTGCAATTGAAGAAACATCATGGAAATATTGTTGCCATGTGAGAAACTCTGGGGAAAACTCACCTGTTGAGAAGAAAGTGAAGAAAAACAAAAGCTTGCCAACAGTTTTCACTGTTGGACGCCCGTTTGAGGCACTTGACATGGTCACGTAAAAAAAAGATTAAAAAATTGCGGTGGGCTCAATCAGGCTGTCAAAGGTGTCCTCGTAATCCCCACGAGTTGTTCTATCTGCCTTGTGAATCTCAAGCGATGGACTTTTACGAGAAAGTATATATTTGATGTCAAAGTTGACCGATTTTCGACAGCTTTTTCCTATGGTTTCGCCATTGTTTTCAAGCCGAAATACGCACCGTATGGGGGTTTCGGGGTGTCCGCTTAGTGGGCGAGGTTC
>CM033024.1:2833957-2911457 GCA_019207045.1 Branchiostoma floridae x Branchiostoma belcheri
GTTGTGAAAACAAGAATCAATGTATCTGTCAGACATTAGTATTATATCCCTTGTCAGCAACAATAGTCCTATCGATCCTTATTTCGTGATGTATTATTTTTGTGTGTTAACGCTTTGAGAAAGATGTTCTGTGATAAGTAACGTGTGTCCTTACTGATATGTGCCACCATTTTTTAGCCAATGCTCCATACCTTTTCGTCACAAAATGTTTAGCAACCGGGTGTCTCTATTCGGTTACCCCAATTCAAGTCAAACCTAGTCCTTGTTACTGTGCACTGTTAAAATGTTGAAAGTTGATGTTCCTGTCCAGTTTGATCTCACCAGATGTTTTCCAGTCGACCTTCCTTCTTGATGAAATATCAAGTCCCTCCACGTAACACAAATGTCCCTCAGTTTTCATACACAAATATTGAACAATTGGATCACGGAAAAAACATTTATGACACACTCATTGCGCTCAATCATCAGCAAAACAAAAATACAGTGGCAGCGGCTGCGTGTCAACAGCGTTTACACTCGAGCAGATTTGATCAACCAGCTGATAGTCACCTGTAAAACGTTCTGAACCGGTGTAGGCACAAATGTTTGCCCCGACACTTTTGGGGGGTTTCCAGTATACCTGATTTGGGAGAGGTTAAGTCGGGCGTAGTAATTTCCAAGCATAATTCTGAGCGGAGTGAATTTTGGAAGTAGGGGCCGTGCTTTTGAAGCTGACCCTTACTCTTTCTTATTCAACGTAAGTGCACTATCCAACGGAGCAGAAATCTGACAGAGCAGAAATACTGGCACCGGGCTCGCCCTATGACTAGTCTACTCCTTTATCTCTCCGATCTCACACCAAACCCGCAGTCCCTGCCGGCAGTTGCTGGCCATGTCTCTGTAGACCAGCTGGAACACAAACCAGACGACGTCCACATCACGCGACTGCGCAAAAATAATAGCAGCCTTTCACATGGCTATAAAACTGTTTGTACTACAGCTATGGGGAAGATATAACAGTGGATAACAGTGGGCTGGGTTTCGTCAGGGTGGACAGGCGGGGAGCCGCGCAGAATGACGTGTAGGTCGTGTGCAGCATCGTGATGCCGCGTGTCTCTCAAAACTAACACGTGTCAAAGAGAAGCGATAATTACGTATTGAAATTCGTTTAGTTTGATATGATATTAGCTTCTGTTTAATATGATAGACAAGTCTCAGATGACAGAATCTGTCCATTTAAGAGCTCAGCTATCAACTAAGGACTTGAATGATTAGTGACATAATCCGAACTTAAACAGCATCGGTTCGGATTAACAAGGGTCATGAAAAGGTCTCCTACTTTAACATCTATCATCATTGATCACATCCGGGTATATGTAGCCTTCATTTATGTCTGAACCACATTAAAAAAGACAATCTGTTGATCACACACTGTTGATCTGTTGATAGATGTGCAAAAGTTAGGTGTGACAGGTCGTTCAGTGTAATATAACCAGCTGCTGCCGCGCCGCGTGCCTGTGAAGCTGGTGTGTTATGCCGAAGTCTGAAAGTCTCTCTATACCGGCTATATAGATACAGATACAGATATATACAGACTGCCCCTACGACTACCAAGCTATGCGAGTGAGTGAGTGAGTGAGTGAGTGAGTGAGTGAGTGAGTGAGTGAGTGAGTGAGTGAGTGAGTGAGTGAGTGGTGAGTGAGTGAGTGAGTGAGTGAGTGAGTGAGTGAGTGAGTGAGTGAGTGAGTGAGTGTTGATATAACTGTTGAAAAAAAGTATTGTAACGAAACCATATCTAAACGTAGCGAATTGACCCAACTCAACAAGTGCATCTGTTTTGATTTCTGCTACTTGCTGGGCCGTTTATTCATGTAAACTGAAAAATCTATTTTTATCGCACTTTGCATACAGCGTCTTTCAGTGTTGTTAGTTAAGACGAGGACATGCAGCCCGCGGGATGACGTAATAAAATTATGAATGATTAATGTGATGAGAAACAGGTTACGGAGCTGGCCCTGCCCACGTAATTAGACGCGACAGGTGATCAGTCTTCCCGAAGTTATTACGTTATGTTCGGCAGGGATGAAGAATGTTTGCGCAGCTCAACACAAGAGCTACCGAGGAGGGGGTGGCGGACAATGTAGGGTGATCACCTTCAAGTAAAATTGCAGAAACCAGTAGATCTGTTTACCATTTGGTGACACCTAAGTATCCATGTTATACTCGGTCCGAAACACTTGGCAGTTTATTCACTGACAGTCATGTTCTACATCGTGCACAGTCTTTACATTTTCCCTCGGACACTAGTATCGATATCACACTCGGTCCTTAACACTTAGCAGTTGTTGTGAAGACGCTGATCATATCAACGTAGTACTCGGTACGTCCATTAGTTCATTAGTCATATTCTGCATCATGCATAGTCTGGACATTTTCATTCAGTATTCCAGTGACGTTCACCGCAGATGTTGATTTTTTTTTGTCGGTGACACCCTAACCCTACCGTTGTTGGTCCGAAAGCGTCAGACGTCGTGGTGAATCCGCTCGCCACGCCCCGCTGAGACTCCGTTCTGCACAGGTGGGCTAACGACGTCGCGCCGTCAGGTGTGATGGATGGGGCGGATCAGCGCGTCAGCTCGTTATTAAATCTGTTATCAGGAGATTTCTCCCGCCAGGTAAGCGGCTAATCCTGGCGCGTACTGGGGTAGGGGGGTAGGGGGGCTTTGTGAGGTTGCCTGACCCAATACCGTCACGAGAAGGTTGGGATAAACCGTGGATCGGTTCTGAACGTGATTCCACTTGACACGATAACACTGCGTCAGCGTTTTAACCCTTATCCTGCTAAGCTTGTATATATACGGGGTGTACAAATATGACGCCTGCATGAGGGTTCACATGACATGAGAACACTGCGTCAGCGTTTTAACCCTTGTCCTGCTAAGCTTGTATATATACGGGGTGTACAGATATGATGCCTGAATGTGGGTCCGGTATCTTCATGAGTTTACCAACGCGAAGTCATTGCTCCTCTAACGTTACTAGAAGAACGTGAGTTGCAATGTTACACCTAGATGAGTTCACTAAAGCCCTTGTAAGATCCAATATCCACACACAGCCCGGTAATCCAGTTACATAACGGTGTAATCAGGCGGCTGCAGGGGGATGGGGGGAAAATCACATTCCGCGCGTGTCTCTCATTACACCTGGCTGGCTGGGATGGAAGGGGTGGGGCCGCGGCCGGATGACGGGGTCCCACCTCATGAGGAGGGTCCCACCGGGTGAGGGGGGGTCCCACCGGGTGAGGGGGGTCCCGCCGGATGAGGGGGGTCCCACCGGGTGAGGGGGTCCCGCCGGATGAGGGGGGTCCCGCCGGATGAGGGACGGTCCCACCGGATGAGGGAGGGTCCCACCGGATGAGGGGGGGGGGGGCAATCGGTACCTGTGCTCCGCGGTGGGCGTGATCCGCACTTCACGAAAAGTGGGCTTTATAGCGCTGCTTTTTGCACGCATTACCGTACTTACCCGGCATTTACTGCTGTTGGTAAATCCCCACTTTCCGTGCAGTGCCGGGCACACGGGAGCCGTGGAGGGGACAGGAGTCGTGAGGCGGCTTTCTCAGAAACAAGATGTCGATGAGGTCATATTTTCAGTTCATGGCGAATTCTGAGCACTCGATGAATCCATGAGAGGTCAAACAACTCGGTTGGTGAGGGAATGTGACCCTGGAATAAATGCATTACCTGTCACACTCGCTTTTGATAATAATAAGTGTTCTTTGAAGCTGTGCAGAGACTATCCTTACAGTGTGTCTTTTCAACAAGCTCAGACAATGATTTGTACTGATGAGCAAAAATACCCGGTGAAATACAACAGGTGTGACTGATTACAGTATCTTTTTTTTACAATCAGGTAATAAAGAGGAGAAGAGACAGCCGTACCATTTCAGATTTCTTTGTTCCGAAATTGCTCAAAACTGATGGAACAAAATTACAAGCCAGCGGAGGGAAAGTCATCTGGTGGCAGCACAGCTTGAACGAAAATGAATTATGTAGGTTAGAAACTGGCTTTTAAACTAGAGTTTTTTTAGTAGTTCTTGCCAAAGATGTCTGTTCTCATCAAGGAAGCGGAACGTCATGTCTCCGGATGCCGCATCCTGGACTCATCATGAGGTGCAGGTTTTTGCCTATTGAAAACATATTAGTACCCTATCGCCTTAGATAAGCACCAGAACACCAGCTCCGACCACAGCAATCATGTGCCGTTAACGCAGTCGCACAGTTAGGCAGATTTACCAGCCACTGTTGTGCACGTGCAAACAAGATGCTACCGGAAAATCCTGGGCATCACATACTCGGATCGTGTCACCAACGAGGAAGTCATCAACAAAATAACACATACCATTGGGCCACATGACAACCTCCTAACAACTGTGGTGAAACGAAAGCTGAGATGGTTTGGGCATGTGGCAAGATCCTCAGGTCTCGCAAAAACTGTATTACAAGGGACAGTCCCTGGTAGCCGGAGGGAGGAAGACAGAAGAAAAGATGGGAGGATGACATAAGCGAGTGGACTGGCTTAAGCCTAGCTGAAGCAATGCGTATGGCAGAGGACAGAGCTAGATGGAGGAGTGTGGTTCAACGAATTCGCATGGTGCCCCAACGACCCACCAGAAGGTCAAGGGATAGGTGAGGTGAGGTGAGGCTGTGCACGGCAGCTTGAACGATTGGGAACCTTGCCAAACGCATGTGGTTTAGTACAGGCTAACTTCATTAAAGTTATACATGACTTTTGATTACAAATTTATCAATTAATCAAATACACGTTCATACTGTCGACCAACACATGGGTTACGAATCGGGTCGAACAAGAATTATTTGGAAAAAGATGTTTCGTCAGAATCAACCATGGCCTTTTCACGATATTGAATTAATCGGGCAAATTTACTTATTTACAGTACTTTGCGATATAAAGGTCATTGTAACAGTTTCAGACCAGAGAAGTACAATTTTCTTCATGCTTGGACACAGATTGATTTTTTTTTACTTTTTCGATTTTCTTGATTTTTTATACTGTAATTCATTTTGCAATGGGTACCTTTTGAAATCAGTTACGTCAACTGAAGGGATGACCCTAAAGATGAAATAAACAAATAGATAAATAAGTACATCACGTACTAGTTCTTGATTCTTTTTACAACTGGACTATGTGATGTTTTTAAATCACTTAACTTTGGATGCCACCGTCAATAAGGGCTGTAATAAAAACAGACGGTAGCACAAGTGGAGGGAATTGAAAATAGACGCGTTACCCGATAAACAGTTGGGCTTCACATATTCGTCTTTGCGTTGGTAAAACATCGTTTTCATGTGACGTCACGGGAATATCAGCATGCAGGCAGCTAGATGCATTTCAACGAATTTCTTTCTTTTTAAAAACGTTAAAACGTTAGAAAAGTGATGCCTCTGAAAATTCACATGGGTCCTTCTCCCTCAATCATGTCCAATAACATTTTAAGTCCATTAGTTGTTATAACTAACATCTTGTCGCAACTCTTCTGCTATCTCCATTAGATATACTCCCATTCCTACTCCTCGCTTGACTCCCTTGTCTTGCAGCCTTTCCATCGACCATGTAGTCCGTACACTTTTGTGCCGAGACAGTTTGAATCACAGCTTAACATTTCTGGAAATCTAGAGACCTTTGACTCTCTTCAAAATCCCCTGTATATAGCTCTTAGGCGAGAATGGAAGACGATTACATACTATCTTGTTGATATGATGTTAAAGTAACTCTTTGTGCGCTTGAACTGCGGTTCACTGAAATGCAAATCCAGGACACCAACATGGCGGTCATTAGCATGGGCGTGAGTGAGCACGTTATATAAATGAATTAATTACCGGTTGATAATAGTTCATTAAAAAATCAAGCATTTGTGTAGCGCTAAGATTAAGCTAAGACTAACTACACAAGATTGCGACGCACCGACTCTTATTTTGGTGTTGATCAAGTATTCCGCCTGCAGCACATGTGTAACGGTTTCATCTATTCCGTTCTTGTCCACACAGCCGCAGTTTCACGGCGGAATCCATTCATCACTGCTGAGCTAACCTTCCTGAACTTCTCCACGGGATAAATGTTATTTCCTGCCTCCCGACCGCCGCAACGCGAGCCAACCTCATCGATCTCATGCCTCTTTATATTCCCGGAAAATTCCGCTCAAATCGCGCCGACCTCTGACCCCGCTCCTTAGAAATCAAATCACTTCTCTAATAGATGTTCCGGGAACGCGGACGGGAAATTGCGCGAGTCTTTTCTCATGGAAATCCTCCTCCAAATCCCCGGCATCAAATCAAATTTCAGACATTCCGCTGGAAATTAGATTTGTAGGCGGCAACCTTGTTTGAAACGACTGGGAGGGATTAGACAAAGTAGGGGTAATTTTTCTGCTTGTAGCAATTATACCTGCCGCCGTTTGTCAGTACATGTTTATGAAAAGGGTTCACCTCAGTACATCTTACTTGTCCCTACTTGAGTAACTACGCTGCTTGGTCACAGGAAGGTGTTTACAAGGGGGTCGGGAGTTCGGCCGCCGTAGCGTAAGCTGGTGGAGACTAACGCATCACGGTATAGGGAACCAAACCGACGTGTTGTATCAAATAAAAACTGTGCCTTAGCTAGACTACGGCTGAAAGTTTTTTTTTTCTTCCGCCCGCTTATTTGTTGTTGTATTTTAATATCTATCTAAGCAGGTTCGTAAAATTGGGCAAATTCCAAAAGGGCCTCTTCGACAAGTTCACCAAACATGCACCGTGTATGGTAAAGCATCCTGTACTTAAGACTGCAATTTAAAAAAAATATTTACAATTGAGTGAAAGAAAGCAATTGGTGTTTGACCTCTTGCCTTCTCGCACGACTTTCTTTTCCCTCATGGACAACTATCCTCTCACGCCTTAGGCTTAGGTCCGAAGCCACTGCCGGATGCCTGGAGTGTTGTTCCCCTTGGTGTTCCCGCGCAGGTAGGTCAGTGCGTCTATTTGTTACCGGGCCCCGGGTTCATTTTAAGTCCGACTTTTTTATTTATCTTTATTTATTTATTCATTCAAAATATATTTTTATTTATTTATTTATTCAAAATGCAACGGTACATTACACAGACCTATAGGCAGCACAGCTGATTGCACAGGTCTACAAATAACATAAAATTACAACGGTGCAAGACAAATTTACATAAAACGGTATATACATAATGGTATTAGAGAGATGCGAAATAAAATACTACGGAAGCTTGGAAATGAATAACATTCTATGGGAGGTCAGAGGTCGAAATCTAAGTAATGAGAAGCAAATATGGGTTACTAGGCTACACAAGGCTATACATGTCTATTGGAGTCTACAGAAACAGCACTAATTTAGGCTACATAGTCCGACTTAATTTCAATCCGGTGCCCGGCTAGGCCACAAAAATACCCCGGGAGCCGCAAGAAGTCCCACGGGGCCACGCAAGGGTCACACCCTAAAAAAACAGCCCGTGAACTGTTCATTTTTCCAATTGGGAACGAACGAACAGTATGATATATTGTTTATTGTTCATTAACTCCTTTGATGTATGATATAAGACAAACAACACAAGACGTAAAGAGAATAGTCGTGAGCATTATTTCTGTAACGTTATAGTTTTACGTATACATTTCTATTTTTCGTTTCCGCAGACAGCCCGGCCGGGCCCCGGTTTGGAAATGTGGATTGGATTTATGTGACCCTTCATAATTGGGATATGCACGGTGTAAAATTATTTCTCAGCAGATATAAAACATACACACACACACACACACACACAATGCTAACAGTTCCCTTATTTTCTATGAAGAATTAGCTGAGTGCCTTATCGACAAATCTTTAGTCTCTCAGTCTCCAGTGGAAAGGGAGTTTTACCGACCAGCGATGTATGTTTAACCGGTGCAGATGTTAACATGGCGCCGACCTGTTCCCTCCGGTTATTGCACAGATATCCTCTACAGACCGATAAAAGCTGTTAAAGGAAAGATTCATGTAGCTGCGTCTGTCGTGTCCTTGCCGCCGGCATGGCAAACTAATGCTCACTGGGGACACAATGGGACATCGCATCCTCTGGGGTAGGCAATGTGACTTTGGATTGTCTCTGAAGCAGACGTCTTTCTATGTTCTCTTTTTATACAACAAAACAAAAGAACATAAACAACACAAAGACAACACATAAGAGCACACACACACTGAATGACGTGCACATGTTACTCAATGTACGCATTTACAAGACCATCCCATTTTCTGTAGTGACTGGACAAATTGTAGTGATTTCGTGCAATACTTTATCTTATAGACTACATTCTGGTGGGGGGATCGATTGTAATTGTATAAAAGGGGAGAAATACTTCTCTCTATGGTATCGCATCGTTCTGTTTGTCCTCCCAGTAGGCAGTAAGACATGATGTTCATTGCCTGATTATTAAAATCGTTCTTTTTGCAAGTTTTGTAGTTTACTGTGGTCTATTTTCTGATTGAAACGCCGTAGTGCCAGCGGCGCGTGGGCCGAGTTCGCGGAGAAGTCAGTCAGACTAGTACTGACATCAGATAAATCAAGAGAAAGTCAAGGTTAATTAGTAGCTGGTACTTTATTAGACATGAGTAACATAAATACGGCACTAAGGCACTACGTAACGGCACTAAGGTCTCGCAGGGGATTAGCTCACACTGATATAACCTAAACACACACACACACACACACACACACACACACACACACACACACACACACACACATATATATATATGTATATATATATATATATTTCTTATTTCCTTTTCATATAAACCCGGCACACAAAGTTTGGAATATTAACTTCGGGTGATCATATTTATGTTGTTTCTGCATCAATTTCGACGTATTATATATCAATAGAAGACTTGTTCGATTTCCTTTTTAATGGCGTCAATTTCATTATCATTGATAACTCATGAAATACGCACTAGGCCTGCTTACGTGAATGGGTCACCAAAAAAGTGCCCAAATTTCCCCCCTTCTGTTCATCACTGTATCGTCCGGTTGTTATAGCCGCAGGTGAAAATGATTCAATAAATCCCCTTTTCACGTAACTTTTGTTGGTATACAAAACATCCAACTATATTTCTAGCACACCTGAGTAGAGCTTTTATGATTGTAAATTCATGGAAAAAGAACCGAGCCTGCTTACGCACATGGGGTCACAAGGATAAAGTGCCGAAATTATCCTACTTAAGTCCAACACTCCATTCAGCTCATTTTCTTCCGTCGGTATTGACTTGTGACTGAAGGCAAGTTGAATAAACAGGACATGTCAGTAAAAGCCACTGTTACTCTTTATTCAGGCAAACAGGAGTTAGCCATAAGCCGTAGGAAAGCTATTCCATCCAAGACTGTACTCCTGTATGCATCCTGGAGGTAGTCTGCAATGGTCCTTGCTCGGCGTGGACGGGTGTTGTTATCTTTCAGCATGACATTTTGGTTCAATCTTGAAGAGGTAATATATATCAGCAACAGGGAGAGAATTTACTCAGAAATGCCCTGTTGATACCGAGAAACGCACACATTAACCATGATGTTGTTTCGCGACTTGTTCACTAAGAAATTGTAGTGCATCAGATACATTAACTGTTATACTGCCTGGCTGAAGCACCGTTCCGTATAACACATCTCGGTTACAGATAGTCCTATTTACGTATATCATTTACATCAGAAACTCGGAAAGAGTTTTGCGTTTTTTGCAACCACAAATCTAGACATTAACCTCTGTTATCGCATGTTCTGAAGTTGTCGGTTATAAGGCAAATTGACGGCCGTACCGCGAACCTTAAGTACCTATATAATACATTTATTTCATATATCTACCTACATGTATCACACATATCAGAAACGGGGAGAGAGTTTTCATAACCAGTGATGTGCTCTTAGTACGTACAGTAACCAAAGTGTTAATTCGTGAATTGTATATTCAGACGTTGTGTATGGGTTTAATTTGACTGACATGCGGCGAGGATGATGATGATGATGATAGGTTTGATTGGCGTCCTTTCTGCACACCAATCTGTACGATACACCTGTCTGTAGAAGGACGGTGTTACTGTGCACCTGACGCACCTGTCTGTACGATACACCTGTCTGTAGATGGACGGTGTTACTGCGCACCTGCATGACGCACCTGTCCGTACGATACACCTGTCTGTAGATGGGTGGTGTTACTGTGCACCTGACGTACCTGTCTGTACGATACACCTGTCTGTAGATAGACGGCGTAACTGTGCACCTGACGCACCTGACCGTACGATACACCTGTCTGTACGATACACCTGTCTGTAGACGGACGGTATTACTGTGCACCTGCAGCACCTGTCCGTACAACACACCTGTCTACAGATGGACGGTGTAACTGTGCACCTGACGCACCTGTCCGTACAACACACCAGTCTGTAGATGGACGGTGTTACTGTGCACCTGACGCAACTGTTCGTACGACATACCTTTCTGTAGATGGACGGTGTTACTGCGCACCTGAAGCACCTGTCTGTACAACACACCTGTCTGTAGATGGACTGCGTTACTGTGCACCTGCATGACGCATCTGTCCGTACAGTACACCTGTCTGTGGATGAACGGCGTTACTGCGCACCTGACGCACCTGTCCGTACAACACACCTGTCTGTAGATGGACGGTGTTACTGTTCACCTAACGCACCTGTCTATAGATGGACGGTGTTACTGTGCACCTGACGCACATGTCTGTACGATACACCTGTCTGTAGATGGACGGTGTAACTGTGCACCTGCATGACGCACCTGTCCGTACGATACACCTGTCTGTAGATGGACGGTGTTACTGCGCACCTGACGCACCTGTCTGTACGATACACCTGTCCGTACGATACACCTGTCTGTAGATGGACGGTGGTACTGTGCACCTGACGCACCTGTCCGTACAGTAAACCTGTCTGTAGATGGACGGCGTTACTGTGCACCTGACGCACCTGTCCGTACGATACACCTGTCTGTAGCTGGACGGTGTTACTGCGCACCTGACGCACCTGTCTGTACGATACACCTGTCTGTAGATGGACGGTGTAACTGTGCACCTGCATGACGCACCTGTCCGTACGATACACCTGTCTGTAGATGGACGGTGTTACTGTGCACCTGAAGCACCTGTCTGTATGATACACCTGTCTGTAGATGGACGGCGTTACTGTGCACCTGAAGCACCTGTCCGTACGATACACCTGTCTGTAGATGGACGGTGTAACTGTGCACCTGCATGACGCACCTGTCCGTACGATACACCTGTCTGTAGATGGACGGTGTTACTGTGCACCTGACGCACCTGTCCGTACGATACACCTGTCTGTAGATGGACGGTGTTACTGTGCACCTGACGCACCTGTCCGTACGATACACCTGTCTGTAGATGGACGGTGTAACTGTGCACCTGACGCACCTGTCTGTGCGATACACCTGTCTGTAGATGGACGGTGTAACTGTGCACCTGACGCACCTGTCCGTACAGTAAACTTGTCTGTAGATGGACGGTGTTACTGTGCACCTGCATGACGCACCTGTCCGTACGATACACCTGTCTGTAGATGGACGGTGTTACTGTGCACCTGACGCACCTGTCTGTGCGATACACCTGTCTGTAGATGGACGGTGTAACTGTGCACCTGACGCACCTGTCTGTACGATACACCTGTCTGTAGATGGACGGTGTTACTGTGCACCTGGCGCACCTGTCCGTACGATACACCTGTCTGTAGATGGGTGGTGTTACTGTGCACCTGACGTACCTGTCTGTGCGATACACCTGTCTGTAGATGGACGGTGTTACTGTGCACCTGACGCACCTGTCCGTACGATACACCTGTCTGTAGATGGGTGGTGTTACTGTGCACCTGACACACCTGTTGGTACGATACACCTGTCTGTAGATGGACGGTGTTACTGTGCACCTGACGCACCCGTCTGTACGATACACCTGTCTGTAGATGGACGGTGTTACTGCGCACCTGAAGCACCTGTCCGTACGATACACCTGTCTGTAGATGGGTGGTGTTACTGTGCACCTGACGTACCTGTCCGTACAACACATCTGTCTGTGGATGCACGGCGTTACTGCGCACCTGACGCACCTGTCCGTACAACACACCTGTTTACTGGGGAATCACGCTCCTGGTGGGCGGGAGATGATGAGTTGTCTCCGCGACACAAAGCTGCCAGGCGTAGGGAAAAGCCAAGTGCTGCTCCTGTAATGTTTCCTGCGGGACCGGGGATGATTAGATATGGATTCTGGCACGCTGAAAACCGCCCTTAATTCCAGTGGCAGACACTTCGATAAGCGGGGAAGAAGATTTCACATGAGCAGGATCAAACTGGTCAGGATGTAGTGCAAAGTGACTGGACGAACTAGAGCCTTCCTCACGAACGTAAAAAAAGGTCACATTGTCTAAGCCAACAAACTGCTCTGTTTATTCTTACTGTGATAAACATTCATGAATACAGTGCCGACCAGCCCTCGAGCTCTGTCCTGCCACTTGCTACATCATGTACTCAAACACCACAGGGTGTAAGCTACATTTACTTTAACCATGGTCACAGTCGTCTTGTGTGCGTCATTCATATCATTTATTTGGAGAAGAAGAAACAAAGCAAAAACAGTATTCTACCTTCTGTTATGGTAATACATGATGATAACGAAAAACTTTATTGTATATTTCTTGTCCAGCTAACCCAAGGAAAGAACAGGTAACATCAAAGGCATGCTGGTATCCTAGTCCAGCCTATATGCAAACTTTCAGTTGCTTGTCGCTTCTTGATGATGCTTGGAAATGTGGGATAGTATGAGTTTAGGTATAGTCCGACTATTAAAAAAATAGGAATAAACATTTCTAATTAAAGGACAGGGATGTGTAGCACTAGGGCGCCGTTGGAGTACTTGGATTTAGGCATATCTTAGGTTTGGAAAATTATAAATGCATATTCTCGCCCGTCCACTTTAAACGCTACAGTTGTTCTACAGTCAGATTTCACATTCATACAAGGATGCACATACCTAGTCAAATTGCCCATTCTCTACACAGTACACAGTAGTCAAATTTACTAGTTAACTGTGAGTGACAAAGTTTCTGTTCAAGAGGCAGATGTTAGTGTAACAAACTGATGGGAATTCCAGCTTTACTTTTCACTCTGTTTAATCACAGTAGTCAAATTTACTAGTTAACTGTGAGTGACAAAGTTTCTGTCCAAGGAACAGATGTTGGTGTAACAAACTGATGGGAATTTCAGCATCACTTTTCGCTCTTTTCAATCACGTCAGTTTAAGATGTTAACCTGTTCATTGCTGATGGCATGTCATCTATTTGAACCATGGTTTGACATATAACAGAAGGCCCAGACAAGATACGTTTGTACCAGATATTTCATCATTTGATCGCTTATGCTCCCAAAGAGCGCATGACTTAAACATAGAAATCTTTCACTCAGGAAAATCCAGATCTCAGGTCTTCCTGGATCTTTCGTGACTGTTAGCTAAGCAAATAAAAGCACGAGTCACGAACATACATCCAGTGTGACAGCGATCTCGCCCCCCTGTGATCTCGCCCCCCCCCGGGGGGCGAGATCACTAGCGTTTTCGTCCCCCTTTAGCGTTTTCGCCCCCCCCCCCAAAGCAGCTGGTTACTACATATTACAGGTGCGCTACCTGGCACTATACTGCACCTGGGGAGTAATGTATATGGTGTGTTACCTGGTACCTATATGGCACCTTATTACCGTACCGTAAGATGTCATACCTCGAAAGTCGATACTATATTGTTCGGTGCAAACATGACATTGAAATGAAAAAGACAATTTTTGCAGCTGATGTGGCATAAAAACAGTGCTACTGCGAACGTATAAATCAACACCGTCTATGGTACGGAATACGTCAGCTATATGTTTTCAATTTGTCACAGTGTTTTCTTTCTTGTGCTGGAAACATTTCCAAAGCACTAACGTTAACAAAAACACACGTGAATAATAGTTTCTCATTATAAACACTATCTACGCGCAAGTTGATATAGCTGTTGCTAAATGCTACACAAACACTGGTAAAGTACCAGTCTTAAGAAACACGGGTAAATGCATCAGTTCCTAAATACTAGAAAAAACAGTCATGTTGGAGGTGAAGATATCCCTTGGCCAGGTGCATATACCAAAATGTGCGTTATTCTAATTAATACCTAATATTTGCATAACTAATAAAGACATTACATAGTTATTTTGTGGTCACTTCATGGTAGAGACTTCATATTGGAGATATATAGGTTGCTTGAGGACAGGTGAATACAATGAAATACATCTTATGTCAAGACTCAGGCATATGCAATAATTGGAATACAAGGGACCCAACCCTCCTTGTCTGAAACAAGTTCAACTATCTTATTACCATGTAATTGCGTTAATATTGATACTATGAATGGAGTTATGTATCAAACTCGTGTACTTATATCATTCTGAAACTGCATT
This sequence comes from Branchiostoma floridae x Branchiostoma belcheri, assembly GCA_019207045.1. Classification (NCBI taxonomy): domain Eukaryota; kingdom Metazoa; phylum Chordata; class Leptocardii; order Amphioxiformes; family Branchiostomatidae; genus Branchiostoma; species Branchiostoma floridae x Branchiostoma belcheri. The sequence goes on from CM033024.1 coordinate 2,848,497, forward strand.
TTGTGATTTATACCAATCAACTTCTAAAATGTCATGTAAACACATTTTTTTGGGGGGGGGGCGAAATCGCTAAAGGGGGGCGAGGTAGGGGGGCGAGATCACTAGCCGGGGAGGGCGAGATCGCTAGTGATTTCGCCCCGGGGGGGCGAGATCGCTGATGATTTCGAATTCGCCCCCGGGGGGCGAGATCACGGGGGGGCGAGATCGCTGTCACACCGGAACGCAGCTTTAAAACAGCGGATGTGGCATCTTCTCAAGCAGACATAAACACACCGTACATTCTGCAGTGTTCGCTTCAATAGCTTATCTTGTCTTTCCATCTAACCCATAGGTTTACAAAGCAAGAGGACTTCATCTGGATAATGTCTTCCTTTGTGCACTAGTTTAGGCAGTTCCAAAACACTAGGTTGGTTTTGGTAGAGACCGTTTTCACCCATGTTCCTTTATTATTAATGAAATAGGCAGAAACTGGCCTCTTGGTGTCCCAGGTGAACGTCAGGGTCGGAGGTCAATTGTTGCTGATGTTTTGTGTTTGATTTGGTCATCATCGTTTTATAGCTTTCTTGTGGTATTCTGCAGATATTTAATTGTGTTTATTTGAGGGCATCAGAAGATCTTTTGACATCCAAAAGCACTTGGGCTATGACTCACTCAAATGTAAATAGGGACACCAATATGGCGGTAGTAAACTATGAGCAAAACGTAATAAGGCTATGTTGATTTTTTTTTTTTTATTGATCTTAAAGGGTGGTCCCTTCAGTCAGCAGACTGATTTCCAAGGGAGCCCTGTATATATATATGGATGACATCCGCGCGCGCATTAATTGTCGGCCTTTTGCAAAAAAAAAAGGTTTGTACCATATTACTGGCAATCGTACAGAGCAGCTGCGAAACGAGCAAGTATATGCCGTGAATTGACAAACGGCCAACTAATGTCCTAGAATTCCAAAGTCAGTTACAAGTTAAAGAACAAAAATGCATGATTCATTCTTCAGACAATCTTCCTGACCATTTACATTCTCATAATGAAGGCAAATGTTTTGGGCGAAACGTTTTTGTCTGGACGCTCGCAGAAGTTTGGGGGTTCCCAGAAGATGTCATCCATGTAATCAAGTCACCACGGCATTACTATTTGGCGTTGTCCTCCAGCAATACATAACCAGCTCTACAGTTCCCTGAGTAGAGAACGGTGCTCTATCAGTTATCTAAGTGGTTAAAACCTGCTGGAAAACTACATTTGAGTCTAATCTTCAGACGTTACTCATCACATTAACCCCCGAAACCTTTTACGGTCTGATCTTTGCAAAACTAATCATTTTTACAGCAGCCGGACGCTAAAGTCTTAATCATCGACAAAACTACGTTCTGACAGACTTTATTTGCGTACATTTAGATGGTTTTAACATTAATCAATATTTATTTCAGAGAAAATAGAAGTTGACGACATGCCTACATCTTAAAACTATGTTGGTTGATGTAGTTTCATGTAAATTCTTATCCAATTTGTCATGAAGATTGGTTGAAAAAACTATGACTGGTGGCAGTGAGTCTGTCATAATCAGTTTTACAGCCTCTAGCTGTGTGATTATCCTAGGCCTGGGTCAGGGGCATGCCCTACCAGCAGGACATATACATGGGCATTCATCATTTCTCAATGGAATCTAGAGGCACATAAGAAGGGAAATGGTAGGGAAAAAGAGTTAATTGAAATGAAATATCGAAAAAGAATGAATAATTAAAGCTGGATGGAGAAGAAAGAAGGAAAGAAATACAAAAAGAAAGAAAAAAGAAAAGGAAAGAAAGAAACATAAAGAATGTAACGTTGTACCACGAGTGAAGCTGAAATTGTGGTGTCATTTGCAAAAAGATCTCTTTCTGCCAGGGGGGTGGAGTTCGGGGTGACTGACGATTGATATTCCATTAATATGTCTACAGCCATTGTCGTAAAATGTCTAGCGAACGACGTCTAAGATCTGTTTCTTTTCACAACCCGTGTGTCTCCAAATGACGTCAAACCCAAAAGTAGGACTTAATGTGCAGCTTTCGTTCCTGAATAACTCTCAGCAAGAGAGGAAGTGGGGTTGGGGTCGGGGGTTTGCGGGGGGGGGGGGGGGCAGAGACAGACAGACAGACAGACAGTCCGACAGACAGACAGACATAGGCAGAAACAGAGAGGGGGTCATCAAGAGAGTTCGGACGATGGAAGCAATCTCGCCTGGATGTGTTCTTGGGGAAATGTGAGGGGAAGTGGTATTTTTTGGAATGAATTTCACAGCCTTGATCGAAAATCTCATATATGTACAAAATAAACCATCCAACACTACCTCTTCTACATTCAGTACTATTATTACTCCTGAGGTAAAAAAAAACATCACAAAAATGCACAAAAAAAAACATCTCAGCACAATTGTACGTGCGCCAGATCTGTTTCCCATTCTGAGCAGACACAGCAAATATTAATGAGCCGTGATTGGTTCTCGGCCTGAGCTAATTACAAACTGATGAGCGGCGGATCCCGGGAGTCCGGAGAGCCGGGCCTGGGACTGCATTATTCACGGTTCTACGCCGGGGCTGCAGGAGCTGTGCTTTTATACGGAATACTTAGGGTTATACTTAAGTATATGTAACTAAGGGTGGGGACCGGGGCAGAAAAATTCAGGTACAGGTCCGGACCAGGTCAAGACGATCAGGTCCCGGTTCAGTAATTTTGCACGGAATCCTTCTGGTAATGTGGAACTAAGAGTGGGTACGGGTACAGAACATTCAGGTACTAGTCAGGACCAGAACTCGAACCTGGACCTAATTATCTTTTTAAAAACTTGTGAATTCCCTTTTTTCTGGTACCCACCTCTACTAGCAGTATAATACATGGAATCATTTGTATCTTTGATCTCGTTGTAAAGAGCAGTAGATTGAAGAAGACTAAGTTTCCAAACATCATTGCCTTTCCCAGCATATACAGAACAGGCGTGAATATCAAAAGTCAATGTCTTAAAATGCAATTTGCCACCCGCAGCGCACGCTATTTACTACGTGTATTGTGAATGTTAGTCTTCATAATGCGCGATGCTTCCCAATTGTAAGAAATATACGTAGTTAATATGTTTACTTTCAACAGCTCCCCCATGGGGCTTATACATGAACTGCACACATTTTTAGTTTAAATCAGATTGATTAAGGGGATCTGTGCTAGTTCCATTTCAACAGTCTTGTTATGCGATAAGAGATGGGGCTTAATATCTGTAATGGGCTACTGCTATTAACGTAAATGACTTTTGTTGGAAAGCCATTGCACAGCCCTTGTAAAATGAGAAACAATCTAATAATAAAAATCAATTTTAGAAGAAAAAAAATTGTTGCGCACAACATAAGCACGTATAAAAGAAAAAAAACTACCCAAACACGCAAAAGCAATAAAAATAATTCATAAGGAAATTGGTTCAGCGCAGATTGGTTCTGGCGTATCGTTGGTTTGTAAAATTCAAACCACGCTGAGAAATTGCTCCAACAGTCCCCAACTCTCGGTGGCACCAGATTCGGCCACAGCGTTATAGAGATGTATTACACAATCCGACAATGGCACCCCGGGTCCTCTTAAACACATCACTCCTGCACCGACACAAAAAGCCATGCAGTGTGCCACATACCCGCTGTACAATGGTACGGGGTCTGGGTTAATAGTTATACACTGCAAATGTGTTCTCCACCGGTCAGAATTATCATCACATTAAGTAGGTTACGGCATGCTCTCTGATAACTTCATGCTACTTCTTTTCTTGTCGAGATACGTTTATTAACCCAAGCCTATGTTATTTGTACCATTTTTTTTTAATTTTCCTATCATTCTGAATGGCTATTAAGTGCATCCTGTCGTTTAGTGTGGGGGTATCTTAAGGATGCTGCCTCTGATACAGGTATTCACGTCATCATTATTAATTCGTAGGTAAAACCAATGAACCAATGTTATTGACAAAGGAGCTTATGAGTGAATCTGTTGTACTTCAAATCAAACTTTAACGTTCGTATCCAATATATAACGTCAATGTATATGGGGATGCAAATCCAGTCTCGTCGCTCAACAGTCTTTCGGGAATCGTCAAAATGCAGCTTTTTCTGACTAAACACTCCAAGTCGAGTGTGCACCCTTGGCCTTGTCTACAAAATGCATTAAACAGAAAAAAAAACATGTGGCCATCCTTCCAGCAGTTGATGAATAAGTGGGTGTACAAAACGCAATTAGCACTGTAATAAGTGACTGTTAACGCTGTACTGTACTGCACAGTAGCATATCGTTACTAGTTATGCTGAAGGCGTGAAAGTTCTGAAATAATATTATGTAAATTGTTTGTATCTTCATAATAATTGAATAATTGCTTTCACAGATAAGGTACAATACTACTGTCATATGACTGTCAGTATTATTATTTCAGTACCGTACAGTATCATTTCAGTATTGTCGTTTTGCTCGGGTATTGGGCAAATTTACATGATCTAGCAAAACAACTTTGTATCTTTTACCTATTAGATAACTGTTTGAACAGTAATATGGGAGATTCATGGGTAATAATGGTAATATACTGTACTCAGTGTACTGTGACTGTCAGTATCATATCAGTAGTATGAAATACCACCTCTCTACTGTAGGTTTGCTAAGGGTTTTTAGCGTGTCTGGCAAACTAACATTATCTAACAAAAGCCAACTGTTGTACCTTTTACCGATGGAACCATATCTTTTACTGATATAACTGTTTCAACTGTAACGTGACTGTCAGTATTTTAAAAATTGGTACTGTGCAGTATCATCTCAGTGAAGAATAGCTGGCAACATAATGTTGTAATAGCTAAAAGCGGATCTGAATAAAGTCAAGTCAAGAGTTTGGGAGTGTCTGCCAAAACAAAATAATAAAAATGTGTTTCCTGTCGGCAGTTGATGAATGCCTCCGCCATGTAGGAACAACTCTTTTCATCATCCCTACCTGTTCCCTGTCCGCAATGATGGATGCGCAGATATCACCGGTTCTTCCATTCATCACTGTTCCCATGGCGACGCCTGTCACCATGGCAACCCGTCCTGGTAGGTCTGTCCTCGATTTAAACATTCTGCCTGGACAGGAAAGTATCATTCCTGATACTCAATGGTTCACCTTTATCATCCCTCCCCCTAAAACCCAACTATTTTGATGCTATCCTAAACACCAAACGCTTGCAAGATCTATTTAAACAATTTTAAGCATGACCCTGTTTTGAATTTTCCATCCCACCCTGAACAGCCAAACTCAAATGACGTGTTACTTTCTATTATTGTACCTTTATTTGTCTTTGTTATTTCTGTTAGCAATAGTACATTAGGCATGTATCCTGTACCTCTTCTTGTGGATCAATATGATAAAACTAAACTCGTCCTTTCTGTCAGTGCAAGTGGTGACCACGCCCGCCAGCCCCCCTCTCCGTGTCCGTCGGCCCCCCTGTCCAAGCCCGTCGGTGCGAGAGGGGACCACGCCCGCCGGCCCCCCTCTCCGTGTCCGTCGGCCCCCCTGTCCAAGCCCGTCGGTGCGAGAGGCGACCACGCCCGCCGGCCCCCCTGCCCGCGCCCGTCGGTGCGAGAGGCGACCACGCCCGCCGATCGATATGCCTCCCTCCCGAGGACGTGCGGGCGGGCGCGGAAATTAGATATTTGTGCAGCTCAGCTCTGCTGGCATTCCGTACATCCTGGAAAATATGGGTGATTAGGCAGCAACAAGTTAGTTTCTGGGCTGTCGGATAACCTTCCGCTTGCTCCAACCATACACTAGGTCCAATACATCTTGCATCATCTATCTCTCTCTCTCTCTCTCTAACACACACACACACAAAACACACACACACACACACACACACACACACAACACAAACACACACACACACACACACACACACACAACAAACACACACACACACACACACACACACACGCGCGCGCGCTCTCTCTCTCCACCCTCTCCAATCGGTGAATGTTGTTAAATCTGTATGCTAAGGTTCACAGCTGTTTTTACACTTAGTAAACGAGACATGTACTCTGTTGTCTGTGAGTGCTTTCTCTGCTTGTACTCAGCAGTTTTGGCGAGTCGGCGCCCCAATTTTCAATCCCCGCTAAGATGCCTACAGTTGTGTAATACTTGATGGAATATAGATATACAATGCAGTTGACTGTTTTTTGTTTTTGTTTGCTCTTGTAGGTTGTTCCTATTCTAGAACGTTCACCAAGTTCTGAACAAGATTAACTCTTTTGGAGGGCAGGACAGATCAGACCCGAACCGCAGGACTAATGGCTGCTTGCAGCAATCATTGCCAAATTGATTCAATTTCTGCGAGTTGCGAGACTCCAGATCTGTCCGTCCGGGCTGAATCGTGATGGATGGTTTTGGCGCGAATAAATCAGAAATGGTGGTGTCATATTTCTGACACGACAACTTACGCATAATGGGACCCGCGGGTATCTAACATTACTCTGCGCAGATAACAACATTGGCAAACTGCAAAACACATCTTCCCATTGCCGCTAAGATCATTACTGGATTCTCGGGTCACGCTAGTGTTCTCCATTGCATCCTTATTACATAGAATTATTCAAGAAAATAAGATAAAAACATACGGCAGTGAGGAAACTTTACTATGACGATAACATGATTTTGATCTTTGAATTCAGCATAATCCTGTTAAAAATACGAGAATCGGCAGATCAAGTTTGCGTTGCCTTGGTTACCTAATCCTGTTTGTTCTGTTATCAATAAGAGTGACAGTTTGATAGTGTACAGGCTTATGGAGCCTTTTCTTTGTGTGTCTCGTCAACTTTATGTTATCTTTGATGAAACTTTTTTCCTAATCTCTCCATAAAGAGTATACCGTACGGCAATCTGAAGCATACCTTAATTAAATCCGAAAGGCTTGAGAAAACCTAATCTCTCAAAGGGTGAAGAATATCTATTACTTTTTCATTTACAATAATGAGATAGGAGGGTTATGAAATAAGTTAATCCCCTCCTTATTACTTTCATTAACGGTCCCCAAACTGGTTTATGGATGAAGACCTACCCCAAATCCCAACTCGTACAAACCCATAAAGGTTCACATTGTTTTTGCGGAAATGAAAATAAACCTATGTAGATGTTTTGCCGACACGTAGCCCCATATCCTACTGATCAGTTCACATCTCATTGCCTCTCCCGTCTCCAGCCCGCCCTGGATCCCTCCCTCCCTCCCGGAGGCAATAACTGCTGTGTTGTTGGAGCCTCCCAGTCAATTTCACCGCCCAGATTTGTGTGGATAGATGAGTCGCTCCGTGCCAACGTTTGGCTGGAAAGAAATTACCCGATAGCCGAGGGGATGGATATTTAATCAGGGAAATCGAGAGGAAATAAAATCTTCACGCTGCATTTAGCATTCCATTTGCGCCCGCCAGTGTGAGTGTGATGCATGTATACGTACGGCGGTACCGCTGCGCCAGTGTAGGGGTGATGCATGTACCGCGGGTACCGCTGCGCCAGTGTAGGGGTGATGCATGTACCGCGGGTAACGCTGCGCCAGTGTACCGCTGCGCCAGTGTAGGGGTGATGCATGTACGGCGGTACCGCTGCGCCAGTGTGGGGGTGATGCATGTATGTCGGTACCGCTGCGCCAGTGTACCGCTGCGCCAGTGTAGGGGTGATGCATGTACGGCGGTACCGCTGCGCCAGTGTAGGGGTGATGCATGTACCGCGGGTACCGCTGCGCCAGTGTAGGGGTGATGCATGTACGGCGGTACCGCTGCACCAGTGTAGGGGTGATGCATGTACGGCGGGTACGGCTGCGCTGTTTCCTCCTCAAGATGGATGAACGGAACCTGTCTTGACTCGGGTTATGGTAAGGAGTTCCCAAGGTCAAAGTGCTTGACTTTTCGACCTTGAAATTAAGAAAAACTGATGAGACGTTAACTTCTCATATGGATCTGTAGGTCTTCCCCAAAGAATCATCATGCCTTATCCGTCAGAATTCAGTGGAGTATATAACGAAAAAATCTAACACTTTCATTGAAAACTTGTACAAAGGTAGCTAATAGTATATTCACGATGTTTGACGCGGATTATTCTATTTCAAATACCACCTATGACTCTATTAGAATAAACTGTAAGCAAGCTTATTGTTGCCCTATACATTAGCAATAGATACTATTAGACAAAAATAACGTCAGAAAGAAAACAAATAACCATTCACTCTAGGGTAAAGGCTTCAAACTTTTTACATCGACATGACATCCATCCGGTAACATCTCAACACTGAAGTGGTCTATCTGTGACCTGTGAAACCAATTACAACATCCCACCGTCGCACCTTCCTCCCGACAACAGCAAATCTCCGGAGCTCGTTTCCACAGCACATGATGGGCACTCTCGGGGACAGGCATAAAATCCAGACCAGCATCAACAACCACCGCAGTGCCACACATGAGCATCAACAGCCACCACAGTGCCACACATGAGCATCAACAGCCACCACAGTGCCACACATGAGCATCAACAGCCACCGCAGTGCCACACATGAGCATCAACAGCCACCACAGTGCCACACATGAGCACCAACAGCCACCACAGTGCCACACATGAGTACCAACAGCCACCACAGTGCCACACATGAGCATCAACAGCCACCGCAGTGCCACACATGAGCATCAACAGCTACCGCAGTGCCACACATGAGTGACATGATATGGTCTGCTACTATAGCCTGCGGCATATTTCCTACCCGGGGCCCGGTCAGGCTGTTTGCGGAAACGAAAAAAGTTTTTGCAGTAAATATGAAAAAGGCATGCTGTTAGAGTATTTTTGGTCCGTTTTGTGTTTTTGTTGTCTTTCATATCGTACTTTTTGTTCCCCAAAACTGCCCGGCCGGGCCCCTTTGTGGAATTGCGACGTTAGCATCATTAAGTTGAGGACTTGTGACTTAAGCGTAAATAATAAAAGACTTAACACTGTTAGTCTCTGTTGATTAATCCGCTTTTAATTAAGCCAGGCAATCAAATACGTAAGGCCTTCACATTAGAGTCATGATGACGTGTGATAGGCGTGTGCCTTTGTTAGAGTGATGATCACACGTTAATGAGCGGTGTCAGACGCACTTTACTCCTCATACACAAACAATGGGGCTCAGTTATCCTGATCTGATACGGGGAGATCAGCCGGTAGGATATGTCACGGTGGATCAGCACACGTGTCAGGCGTTATCATACTTACTGCTAATCACTCTTTTCATGGGGATTAATCAATGAGATTTAGTAATGATGGTGATCATGGGGAAGTCTTAAGTCTGCAGCCAAGTAGAGTTAGAAAATCCCAGATCCCGGGAAAGACCACCAAAGTGTTGGAAAGACCTGATCGAAATCTGGATTAAAACAAAAGGCATCAGAAGTTAGGACACAGGACCGTGAAATATCATGGAGGAACCTCATGTAGAGGAGAGAGGGGCCAGTCCCCGGCCTTGGCACTTATGTGATTATAAGCATCAGTTTACTCTTGACTGTGTGCTAAAACATGGAAACGTTCAGTGATCAGCCTTTCAAAGGGCGGCGTTAACTTGATTTTAAGGACGACAGACCATGCGCCATGAGCAGCGCAACCCCGATGCAACATTTATCAGCCATGAATGTTGTGCATATAAACATCATCCTTCCTCCCGGATTAACTCTTATACACATAACGCCACATGTACAGTGATACTCATACATTGCAACAGTATCTAAAACTACTGCCTCTGTTTCGATGTAACACTAGTTAAAGGTACTGCTGCCAGTCGTTATAACTAGTCTATTTTGATCAAAATTCCAAATCAACAATTTTTCTACAGTTAATTAAATCGCGTAGGTACTAGTGTTATACAAAGATTTAAACAAACAAAATATTCTTCCTTTGTTAACAATTTTAGGGATGGAATTTTTCCCCAATCTTTTTTTAAATCTTGTTGTCGTATTGCTGACTTACTTCCCATGAGATGGGAACCACTGTAATGGCTCGTTACGGCCTTATATAGCGCTCATCTCCAGCTAATCCGCGCCCACGCCATGAGCGGAGTGATCGCACAAATCCCATGCCATCACGTCACTCAGCCGCTAAGCCGGCCCGTCATCACGGACAGGCCCATTGTTCCCGGATACCGTTACCATGGCGACGGGATGACACGTGAGCGGCGGGCCCTGACCTGGCAGGATGAGGAAGTTGGCGGTTGCCCCGGAGACGGGTGGGGTTGGCAGGGAGATTGTTCTAGGCTGGCCCATGGGAGGCTGGGTTGGGGGGTTTGACGGAGATTGAACAATTGTCCTGACATTACGTCGAGCAATAACGATACATCACGCGCGGGCAGGATCTAGGCAATTATCTGTGGTCCGTCATTACATGTAACGATACCGATACTTTAGCATGAAAGTTCATCTGTGTTGGTAAATAACATTATGGATGTAATAAACATCACCTAAGCAACACCATGTTGATTGGGACGTACCCCAAATTTTCAGCCGACTCCATCAGCCTTGTTCACGGAATGGACCCGTCTACTGTAGCTTTCGGACGTGACGTCAGAGGCACGTGATTGCAGCAGAGGGTCGTAAATGCCAGATAACAGAGACGGGGGGCGACATAGGTTAGGTAAAGTCTAGTTAATCCATAATACCGATACTTCATCTCAAGGCGGAATCTAACCAATCTACTATTCGTTAGATTTGACGGCGCATTAATAAGCAATGCTCTACTGCATACATTGGTCGAACCAAAGTAATTAATCACTTCGTCCAAAATAAATATACTTCATCTCAGGGCAGAATCTAGCCAGTCGACTATTTTGTAATGTTATTTACATCACATAACTCTCAGATTCAACATGGCACACAGCAATGACTATACCGTATATGTGAGCCAAATGAAAGCAATTGTCTGTCTGTCCCAACATTTCTAATTTGCACCCATTGACATTGAATCCAGTTTGTATCTACGTTTCCTTACAGGCACGAGCATGTGTGTTACGCCAAACGGCGGTTATATCGGCTATATAGATACAGATACAGATACAGCATAAACACGTAGCACACAAACACACGCACACACACACATACGCATGCGCGCGCACATACAAACACACATACATACGAGCGCGCGCGCACACACACACACACACACATACATACACACGCGCTCACACACACACACGCGCTCACAAAGACACACATAAAACACACACACAAACGCACACAAACACACAAAAACAAACCCACGGATAAATACACACACACACACACACATGCGCAAACACACACATACCTATAATGTAAAACAGACAAAACCACAAACAACACTTGACTCCCTTCTGTGAAGAAACCGATGTGACGCCAACCAGTAGTTTTCACTACACCTGCCCACCCTAGCTTCTACAGCAGACCCTCTCCGCTACATGAGTGGTCATAAGGTAACAAATTAAACAAGAAGCACCACAGACAGGCGGTAGGGAAACGCGTTAGTAATGATTTCTATGCCATTTGTCTCCCCTCGCATATTGGCAGATAACAGACCACTGGGTGGAAGTCAGCGATTTGGTCTGTCCGGCGTTTTGGCTGTGTTCCAACCATACTTCAGTAGTGTACGGGTACGATTACTTCAACGGCGTGAAACATTGATCAAAGTTTTGTCTCATACTTAAGTGGTACTTTGCGGTGATAGTTTATGTCTGCCAACACCATGTGTCTTCTTACATGTTGATCCTGTTTAAAGAAACTTTTTCGCAACCGTTGCTTTAGTACTACTGACGTTCGGGTGACCGTCGGTCACATTCATCAGGGCAATTCTGACTGGTTCACATTCGTTTCTGACTGGTGTCGCTGCTTACAGAATGAGGTCACGTATGGGTTGTGAAAAGAGTCTGTTTGATCAGAGACGTAACAAACTAAAGAAGCTATTCATCGATCTAATTCCTAGGTATAGATAGTTCTGTACATGCGAACCTCGAACTCTTTCCCCTTGATCTTAGCCCTGATGATGTCATCATTTACCCAATTGAACCACTCAAAGGCTCTTCCATCCTGTCCGATCTGCAGGATGCGGAACCTCGGTAGGAGACATTCTGCATGCGCGTCACCAGTGATGGTTGTTCAGCACCAAGGACATAACACAACATACAACACGCAAGAAAATGCCTAGTCTGTGTAACGCAAACTCCGCTATCCGGAGTCTGTAGACTCCTCCCCGCGCGGCAATGTCAGACGGGCCTAAGAAGAGCGATTCAATCAGGCTAGAAAATGCCCTGCATATCATTTGTTGTATTGACTAATTTTAGATCTTCGAAGCCAACTTCTAAATGTCACACTAATTCAAGTCATCGGTTCATATCTATTCAGTGTCAGAGACATCAACATTACATATAAAACGTTCCACAGTCAGCTACAACTATAGCTGAGGGTAGACCTCACCTGGTTAACACAAATAAGTGTTAATTGATAAGAGGTAGGAAAATTGATAATGGAGCTTCATGAAAGTACGAATTTACTTACAAAATCACATGACTTCAACAGACAATTGGGCCAAACAACGTATCATTGTTTGTTTGTTTGTTTATCCTTCACTCTCAGCTTGTGCTCTAGTCCAGAGCAGAACTGACCCCATGGGTCCTGTCTGCTGTCCTGTCAGACGGACTAACAGCCACTTACAACTCCTCTTCATAAATCCTGTACAGTCCTCCACAGTCCCGGAGTAAACATTAGCAGTCCTTTTAGCAGAGACGCCTCTCATCCTCACACTACAGCCTGCAGTCCCCCGGGGGGCTTCGTCTGACCTGTCAGGTCTACATTTCTGTCGCCATGGTAACGGGAAATGTGTGGCACTGTGGGCTGTACCATTTAAAGCTACAGCTATGGCATTTTTAGTTCCTACTTTTCTCCCTGTTTTGTCTGTGCCTTTATCCTATGGTTCCTGCAACTTAATTTTGAACTTCAACTTCAACATAGGCTAGAAGACTTTCTAAAAAAAAACCGAAATCGGATGTTTTGTCTATTTTCCCCCAAGAGTTACTTGAAACGTATCTAGCTAAATACTAACACATACTGAAATCCAGCTCTGAAACACAAGGTATTTACTTATCCATGTTTTACCACAGTCAAACGCATTAATTGCTCTTAACGAGCTTGCTGATTACAAGACCCCAGAGACCACTTCTGACCACTAAACTGCCGCTAACTGTACCAGCGCATATTGACATCTTCAAATTTGAGCCCAATGCTAGCATTTGTTGCCTCCTGTTTTCCGCGGTCCCCAGACAACTGTAGCCAATCTTCCCCCACAGCTAGAGGGAGTTTATCCAGGCTTTTATCCCATTAGTCGGTACCCAGGGACGCCAGCCCTGACACTTGCCCGCCAACTGCCTTTTACTGCACTTCTCACCATGAGACAAGCCAGGGCAGCACACACACAGCCATTTCTCATATTCTTCAGCCCACTATCAATCATGTAATACGACACACGACCTGTTCTTTCTATTGTAAACGTTTCCCATGTCTTTTTCCAGGTAGTTGAATTACACAAGAAATGTAAGCACCAGTTGAGTGTAGCGTAGTCAAGTCTGTCACGTGGAATGATGACTAATGTCGTCAAAATGGTATTGACCCACTCTTCCTGGATAATTGTAATGGCCCACTCTACCATTGTACCACATTTCGGGTCATTTGGCCCAAACTTGAATACTATAGTCCCTCTCTGAAGCCTTTTTTTTGTCTATACCATACATTGGTGCAAGATTTCCTCTCAATTGCCTTCTTTTTTTCAAAATTGACAATGCAGCCGCGTCAAAATTGATAATCCAAGGTGTAAAAATTGACAATTTCCGTATCATATGGACAAACCTGGCTGCAAATCTCCCTCTTAGTGTCTACCTTGTCTACCTATATGTCTAGTAAGGCGTGTAGAGAATAGTCCTTGGCATTATATGTGCATATTCTTACGCATACATTTCTATTCTTCATTTCCACAAATAGTCCGACCGAGGCCCGGTTTGGAAATGTGACGTTATCCTAGTTAGGTAGGCAGTTATCATCTGCTTCAGATCAGGAAACAAACGCATCAAATCGTTATGTCCTAACCTTCCTGCAGAAATCTGACCCTGATTTGAACACGGCCGTGTCGGCTTAGCTTCAATCACCAAACCTTTATCTCACATCACCTGATTTGAACATTGCCATGTAAACTTAGCTCCAATTACCAAACATTTATCATTATCACATATCACCTGATTTGACCATGTACAGGAAATGTAGACTTATCTCAAATCACCAGACCTTTGTCACTGATCTGACTCATCACCCTTTTCAGGTAAAATCAGGTCAAAACCTTATCCCCTGGATGAAACCACGCTCTACAACCGGCGATTTTGGCTGGACTATAATCACGTTATCTCTTACAAATTTCATTTCATTTTCTGGCACGCTCGTAGCTGGGATACGTACAGCAAAATTGGATGACCAAAAAGTGGGATGAAATAAGGATATAGGGCAATCACCTAAAGAGGGATGAACGTTATCCTGGTACCGAAGAGATGAGAATCGCCGGAACCTTGAGAGAATGAGATACGACAGGATAACAGTGATGACATTACGTATTGATGAGAATATGTCGAAAAGGTTGACCTACATTTGATTGAGCGTTACAATCGTGGCTTACAATAGCGTCTTGTAATCTTCCTGTTAGCTTGGTGTAGCTCCCCTGTATACTGTATGTCACAAGTTGCTGTGTATACTATTGTACATGTGTATACGTGATATATTTCATTTCATCTTGTGGACTCCTGTGTAAAACCTTCAACATTTTTTTCTTCTTTCCAAGGGGCCTCAGGTAATAAAACATGATATAATGTGTAAAGTCATACAGCAAAATCATACATAAGTAACACAATGGAAACTAAGAAAAGTATACATGTAATTGATTGAATGTTTCTGAAAATTACACATAGTGTGTGGTACAACATGTGGATAAGTGAACCGAAACAATTTACAAACCCAGAATGTCACATCAATAAAATGATAACAAAATCAAGTCCAAATTCCACACTAAATTCCGATATCACTGGAGGTCAGAGGTCATTTAAATCATACAGCAGACGACCTGTACCTACCCCCTCGAGGCATGAATGTACAAGAAAGGTTTTTCATAATCAATATTATCAATCTATAGTAGTAGTATTAGATTCATACGGTGTACTACAGCACCGTTGGAGTTATACACCCCACCCTCTTCCCCTTCCGGGTAGCATACCCTTTCTTCTAGCTGATACAAGACGGGGATGCGCCAGGTCTCCCGTCCGGGTGAATTGTGTAAATCACCGTGTGGCTGATACAGTATGGAGGTAAGCCAGGCCTCCATCCGGGTGATTTGAAGTGAATAATCTATAGAATTACAGAGAGAGAAACAAATGAATATCCGATAGCAGACTTTAACCCCTTACCCATACTGTTGCCTACCCTTCGGCACCACTCCACACCTGCACGCAATGTGAGCTGCTATCGGGTGAACCTACCTAAACAGCGCGGAAACAAGCTAATATTGGAACAAATTAGAACCAGTAACTTCCAGGTGCTAATAATCCACCGAACACCCAACTCTCCAGCCCTTAATACTGGGAAGAATTTCTCAGCGGTGTCGGCAAATTAGTAACAGTCCGTGCTTCAGGCAACAGCGAACATAATCTCCTTGCTCTCAAATCTGGAAAGAAGATAATGTCCGGACTAGAAGACCACCATGAGATCAGAGTCAGGTGGGGAAGTCTACAGTCAGCACACACAGGTTAGGGGTAAATGTTACAAAAGTCAGATTCAGGGTTTTCTGTTAGATCTCTTATGGCATACTGTCCAACAGATTAATCTTTAATTGAGGGAATGAATGAATAAATAAAGGAAGGAATGAAAGAAAGAATGAAGGGATGAATGAATGAATGAATGGATGAATGAAAGACAGAAAGAATGAAAGAATGAAGGGATTAGAGAATAAATGAAAGAATGAAGGAAAAAAATGAAGGAATGAAGGAATGAAAGAAGACTTTATTTTTACATTCAAGCAGTACAACCCATGATGATAACGCAGAAGTACAGTTACAGTCTGTGATGTAAGAATGTGATAGCTTACTACATATACAGTGTCTCAGTTCAAACTAGTATGTACAGGTTCAACTTCTCGCGTATTTAGACACATGTAAACGTAAGGACAGATTAGGCTTATAATTCACAATTTTACTAATCTAATAACGATCTAATATGCCAGAGAACCTGGAAAATAAACCCGTGTGAACTGGTCAAGGGCCGGGTCATCTTAGCAAGCCTTGGACAGTCTAAACAGTGCCGTGGAGCTGTGGGAACCGCCTGAGGGTTTTCCGTGCGGAATGGTAACCACATGACCGGGCTGGGGGTATTAAGGACGTTAACGTACAAGGTAATAGTAGGGTAAAGATACAGGCAGGAAAACTCCTTACCATGAAGGAACCTGGTCTGGTTGTGCTGTTGGCTAAAAAACATGCTTGGGCACCTAATCTTACACTCTCGCTCTTAATCAGTACCTTTTTATAGTGGTAAGAAAGTTGACAAAAATTCATTAAATGAGATATTTCCTTGGTGGTAAACCTGAGATAATTTCTAGCATGATTTAACCTGGGAGAGGTTGAACACGTGACACGAATAAATAATTGGGTTCCTGATCTTGCTTCGCTACCTTTTTAAAAGCGGCAATCAATGTGAATTGCATGAAAGATTCCTTTTTGAGATATACACTTGGTGCCGACCCTGCAAAATCATAACATAACAATCACAGTCGCGTTATTTCTTTGCTTCTGTCGTGGCCTTGTGGTCCCATTATGTAAACGAAGAGATAAAAACAAGTCGGCTTAATTCCAGAAAAGTGTGAAGTGGGTAAAAAATTGCACCCTTTCTCAGTTCCTTTACGTACAAAAGTGAACATCGTTTGTTGACTGTACAAGACCTGACATCGTTTCTTGACCCATGCAACTTTTCCGTACAAAACTGGGCACTTGATTCTTGCCACACTTGTAAGCTGGACTCCTCCAGACACATGTGTTTGTCCTTACAATTATTAGGGAAAACTTCAGCTTTATAGCGTTACAAAGCATGCCATCTCCTTGTCGGTCCTTTCCCTCCCAGACTCGGTGTCAGACTCAATCAGAGCCGTCCTTTATAACCGGGGAAGCTGAAGGCATTACAACAACTCTCGGGATCCGCTAAGAGGTGGAATAACAGTCTTGGGGATTGGCTAAGAGGCAGAATCTGGTAATGATGGTGTCTGACCTTAGAGCACACACTTAGCTGACCCAAAAACAAGGCGGGAAATCATCACTCATTCGGCGGACACCAGAGGAACATCGTGCGGAACGGAAAACTGTTAGTGTTACACGCGTCTCGGAACCCCCTGAAATATGGAGTCATCCAAATAAGATTGACATACATCATGGGTTTAGATACTCGTTTACACAAGCTTAAAACTGTATTCTTAATTGTAAACTTCGCAGCAGTAAGTCCACTTACTTCTGAATCAATAAACGAACAGCGAGATACTTGAAAGTTGACCATCTTTCAAATTCTCTGGTCTCAAATCTCCCATATCCATAATAAAGCTAACGTCACATTTCAAAACCGGGGCTCGACCGAGAAGCTTTCGGGAACGAAAAGACATCAAACTAGTCAAGACGTGAAGAGAATAGTCGTGGGCATTGTTGGTGTACATTTTTACGTTTACATTTCTATTTTCCGACCCCAAATAGTACGGTTGGGCCGCGTGTTGGAAATGCGACGTTAGACTAAAATTGGTTGTGTTACTAAAAAAAATCCGGTTGTTCTGTGGAAGAGTCTTTCGTAGTAACAGCTGTTAACTGGTGGTTAAAATCCAATAATGACCTGATTACTCAGGACAATGCCTATGGAAGGCAACAGCTGGGAAAAGAACAGTTCATGAACGGGAATCTGGGTCAGGCTACATTCTGCCGCCTTTGTACCACTTAATTCCGAAAGAATCAAAGATCGAAGTATAGTTTTTGTTTGTCTTTTTTGTTTGAACCTTTGTTTATTCATGCAAAGCTCAAATTGGCCAACTGGCCACTTTTCTTTGAGGAGGACACGCGGGAGGAGTTACGGGTTACTTGAAATGAACAAAATACAAAAGAAGAGTTACAGATACTATCATAGGAAGTTTGATGTAAAACTCTATAAACATGGAGTGGTGTACTCACTCATGAATGGTGGCAGGAAGACATGAAAAACCCTGTCTGTGTCTCTGTCTGTCTGTCTTTGCTTCTGCTATTCTTGATATAAACAGTACAGTATCTCCATATATACATCATCCGCGCTACTATTGTTGTCCTTAGGACTGGAAGGGTTAATTAATGGGTTGGGTTGATCTTCAGCATGAATATTAGGTTCTAGACATAAGTACTTGTGTTAGAAGTTAAAAAGAGAGACTGCTCGTTATAGAGCACACTTATAGAGAATAATATGGGTCATTCCCGATGTGAGGGGTTCAAACCTTACATCGCGTAGATAACTTCATCAGGTTGGCAATTATTAATATCAGTGATAAATACATTTATGTCATATCTGTGACGCGAAAACGTTCGATACGGGTGTTCCGGACCGTGTGATAACTTTCCGTATCACACAGGTTCTAAGTTTGTATCACACAGGCTTCCTTCGAGTAAATCGAACCATTTCGAAAGGACCGAATACGGCACGGTTGAAAATTCGAATACGGGTTTCGGACGTTAGAATTGCTGTTGTTACAATCTTTCGTTCGAGGACTCAACATTTTCTCAACTTCTGGTACATTTCGCATCGAAATATGTGTTTTCTCAGGTGGGTATGACATAAATAAAATACAACACGATGTATTTCGCATCACCCACGGTCCCAGCCCTCCCGCGGGTCGGATCACCCTCCGGCCTTCGGGCGATCCTTCCTGCGGTCGGGCTGGTACCTCGGGTGATACGGAATACACCGTGTTGTATTCTATATAAACCAACACCCGGAATAGGTGTGGCCTGGAACCAGTGCCGCGTGGCCTCGCGCTGATCCCGACCATAGACAGGAGAGCCGGAGGTAGTAATTACTGACCGCTGGCAAACGAAACCGGCGGAGATGAACCGCAGACTCGGAACATTTAAAACCTGCTGCGGACTCATCCGAGATTCCGTTCTGGCGGCGATTTATGGGTCAGCTTTGCAAACCTTTTATCAGCGGAGTCCCCAACGTATTGGAGATCAAACAGGGCCGAGCAAACAGAAATTACACATCCGTCTCCCGGATGTAACTAAAGGTGAAGCCATGCATCAGGCGACAACAAGTTGATTGTGGGGTTATAGGTCAATCCAGGAAACAATGCCACAACTCTATATCTTTGTTATCCAGAAACTGCAATAATGAAAGAAGATGATTGAAAACAAACGTGAAAAACAAAAACAACAGTAAATATAGTTGACCAGGTGAGAAAAGAAAAAAAAGTAGTCGTGCAAAACTGACATTGGCATAGCTTTTATAATTCTACAGTACTGAGTAGCTTACAGGGTCTCTTATGTTTTGTGATCAGATACAGGTATTTTCTAAAACTTATTTCCATATAAGAGCTTATGTTTTACCACAATTTGTGTACTATTGATAAAACCAGTAAAGTCATGTTCTACTTGATAAATCCAGCTTGCACTTTATTTGGAACTAACTGTACATGCAAAGGTGTGGCCTGAGCCTACCGGTAGGGACCGATCGGAAGGAATGTGCTAGGAACGATATAAATATCTCGATCTTACTTTCAGAAGCAAGAAATATGTGTCTTCTTTCTATCTATTAGGTTGACGATCATGATTGACTGTCTGGTTTGGACAGGTACGGTTTCCAACAGTAGGCTGCATGCGGCTGGCTTGCCTTTGGATACAACTGTAGCAAGTTGTCTTTATGGACGACATCGGTCAGGAGTTGAACTCCCAACCCTCTGATCTATAGGCACTGGCAGAGTTACTCATTACCACATGCATATATCGTAGGTTTACTTCCTTCTGTGTTTTCACCAGCCCGGGAAAACTACAGTGATATCGTCAACCAGTTTAGCTCACTGAAGAGAAATAGACGCTATGTAGCGTATTAACACGTTCATTGTTCACCTAGCTCTTTTCGACAAGCACAATGAACAACACAATATATGTTTTAACATCCATCCAATACTGCGAGGCTTTCCCGAAGCGCGCATGTCGGGTGAGCGACACACAGCCGGGGTTCGAATTCACGGCTCCACTTCCACAGGCAGCTAACCTCTGGACTAGGGGGTGGGTACACCGGCTACCGGTCAAAGAAAATAACAAGAGTGGCGTAGAGTAGAGTTTATAGTCATTTCTAAGTTTTACGGTCATCGAAAAGAGCCAGTTAGTCTTGCAGGATTTCAAAACGCCAGTGTTAGTCAAATACTCCAAACATGTTGCTTTGTAGCGAAATGGACCATTGTTCTGGATATCGTCCATTCACAAGTTTTCACATACTGAATCAGGTCCAGGTGCAAATCCAGACCTGGACCTAATCCTCAGGATCTGAACCGGACCTAGACCTGAATTTTCCGTACCGGTCTCCACCCCTACTCTGGACTTCATGCACGCAGGCCAGCCCTGCCTTGGTGCCCCGCACTGGTGGGAGAGCGGACAGACAGGAGGTGATATTGATGTGGGTTTCATGCTGACCACAGCCTGCATGCGTCATTGCCTCTCCAGCCGCACATACTGATGGGGATGGGCTCAGGCATGGGCAGTGACATCACAGGTTTCGCATCTTCTATCATATACAGATTCTGGAGGTACCATGCTACTGAAACAGAAAAGAAACTTGTTGAATGTGTTGTATGCCACTAGGAACTACAAGGGTCTGAACTAACGAACGGGGGGTATCACGCACAATACATCTTTTACACAACGGTATGTCCGAGGGAAGACAACGTCTATCATCCATAATGTCTAAAATGTATGTTTCAGCGAGACTTTTGAATATTCCGCTGAAGTATATATTGTTTCGTAACATCGGAATGTCTATCAAACATGAACTTTTAGTAGTAGTAGTGCTGCGAAAGCCATACACAAAGAGGTCTATAGCAGTAACAGAATAGCAAGAGAATATCAAAAATGGGGGTTCGATGAAAGAGCTGGGCTGGGCCCCTGGCCTGTCTACATGGCCTGTCTACCTGGCCTGGCTATCACGTCAGGCCACCAAGATCCCCCCATTCATACCCTCAGAGATTCAGACAACTCTCCAAGGGAACTAAGCGCCAAGCATGTGACCCCGGTCATCTCAGATGCCCCGCCTGTCATGTCACAGGCACTGGTCTGGGGACAAAATAGTTGATTGAGAGGCATAGTAATTGCTACTCTTTAGCCCTGTCAGAGACCTCAACCTGGCCTGTGAGCCCTGGCCCTTTGAGGAAGTAGGAATATAATCATCTGGTGTATTCATCTGGGAATATAGCTCTGTCTGGGAGGTATTAGGCCTTTCTCCCAGCCAGAAATACAAGTACCACAGTTTGTGTCTTTTTTATCTGTCTTCGACTAGCCCTTACAACAAAAAGAGAAGTAATGTGCATAACGTGCTGTTTAGAGGTAAAACAACACTTTCCTCTCCCAGTCCCCGGAGACAACAATCTCCACCTGTTCCAACACAGAGTGCCCCAGTAACGTTTCTCTGACCCCAGTGTGTGACATCAAGGCCACAGAAATGGCTGGGGAGGGGAAACCCACCAGACCAAGGAAACTCTGCCCTTCGGAAAACTTTGTACAGAAAGTACTGGAAAGTCTTAACTGACTTGCAATTACCTGGTACGATCCTAGATATATAGACGAGAAGACCAGAATGGAATAACGTTATACCTGGATGGAAGCAAATGCTTGGTTCCTGGTAGACACAGTCCAACAGAACAGAGTGTTAGAGAAATCATGCCTGACTGTGCCTTACAGTTAGTTACACTGGGTTCACCAGCACTACCCAAATTTGTCAAAGGTTCCATACATGGACCACAAGTTCTTCTGAACCATATGTTCTTCTATTCTAAACCAATCTTGCACTTTTCACTTTTCTGCTCTTTTCGTCACAGTATTTATCACGCAAGTCTATAGAAAAGTACCACAATTTGTGTCTTTATTATATCTGGGGTGAAACAACGTTTTCCTTGATTTTTTTTTGGTTTAAACCCCAACCGTTCGTCCAGAGCGCATGTCTCAGCTTCACCCCCTGGCCTTGGGGAGATGCTCCTGGCTGGAGCAGAAAATCGGGTCACAGCCAGAGAGCAATTACTCCTTCCCTGTACGATTTGACTAGCCTGGGTACCATCCGTATTCTACCGGGGGTCCTTACACTCCCTACCCTTATTGTTCTGCAATATCAGACTCTTAAAGCCCCTTTTCCATAGTGTTGCATGTAGCATTGTAGGTGGTAAAGGTTTTATTTATGACTTTTGTACTGCTGCATCCTGGTAAAATGCTGTACTTCAATAGTCTAATGAAAAATTATGGTCTGGATTGGAGAATGTCATCGGTTATTCTAAAAGAAATGTCTCATTCTTACAGAGAAGTACAATGTGCTGTATATTGTTTTTACACAACATAGAAAGCCACATATACATTGTACAGACAAATAGATTCAGATGATGCACATGCACTTCATGGTATAACTGTAGAGTTCAGAAAACAGAGTTCAAATTGTGTTGGTCATGATCATTATTTCCATTGTATATGTACTTCATATACATTGTAGGTTTGAACATTCATAACGTTATATACCAGATACAGTTCTTGAATGAAGTACATTACAAATTAAGGATAAGCTTAACTTTGATCATTCAGTCTCTATGTATCTATCGCAGGCTAATAGAAATTGTGAAAGAGGTGCCATATAGTGATATACACCAGTATTTCACTATTTGGCATTAGATTAGCCAATAGAAATAACATCTCCAAGGCAAGAAAGACTCCATCATAACTACAAGCACAAAACTACAAGATCATAAATATGAGCTACAATTGGTGGGTTCCTGGTAGACACAGTCCAACAGAGCAGAGTGTCAGAGAAATCATGCCTGACTGTGTCTTACACCAGGCAGAAAGTATTGGGGTATAAGGGCAAGTATTTTCTAGCCTTATATTTTCGGTGTTCTGTCTAAGAACAATTGTGTGAAAAAATCTCAGGGCAAAATGCATCATTTTTTCTATAGACTTGTGTGATATATACTGTGACGAAAAGAGCAGGAAAGTGCAAGTTTGGATCTGTTTGTAACGTAATGGTTCAGAAGAAATATGGTTCAGAAGAACTTGTGGTCTTTGTATGGAACCTTTGACAAATTTGGGTAGTGCTGGTGAACCCAGTGTAACTAACTGTAAGGCACAGTCAGGCATGATTTCTCTACGTAACACTCTGCTCTGTTGGACTGTGTCTACCAGGAACCAAGCATTTGCTTCCATCCAGGTATAACGTTATTCCATTCTGGTCTTCTTGTCTATATATCTAGGATCGTACCAGGCAATTGCAAGTCGGTTAAGACTTTCCAGTACTTTCTGTACAAAGTTTTCCGAAGGGCAGAGTTTCCTTGGTCTGGTGGGTTTCCCCTCCCCAGCCATTTCTGTGGCCTTGATGTCACACACTAGGGTCAGAGAAACGTTACTGGGGCACTCTGTGTTGGAACAGGTGGAGATTGTTGTCTCCGGGGACCGGGAGAGGAAAGTGTTGTTTTACCTCTAAACAGCTGTGCACATTACTTCTCTTTTTGTTGTAAGGGCTAGTCGAAGACAGATAAAAAAGACACAAACTGTGGTACTTGTATTTCTGGCTGGGAGAAAGGCCTAATACCTCCCAGACAGAGCTATATTCCTACTTCCTCAAAGGGCCAGGGCTCACAGGCCAGGTTGAGGTCTCTGACAGGGCTAAAGAGTAGCAATTACTATGCCTCTCAATCAACTATTTTGTCCCCAGACCAGTGCCTGTGACATGACAGGCGGGGCATCTGAGATGACCGGGGTCACATGCTTGGCGCTTAGTTCCCTTAGAGAGTTGTCTGAATCTCTGAGGGTATGAATGGGGGGATCTTGGTGGCCTGACGTGATAGCCAGGCCAGGTAGACAGGCCATGTAGACAGGCCAGAGGCCCAGCCCAGCTCTTTCATCGAACCCTCAAAAATGGATAAAGTAAAATTTTCAAGTAAAATTTTTGCAACCGGTTATCACCAGTTTTGCTCACACACATACCTGCAACTTGACCTGTGCTTGGGGTCAACGACCCACCGGAAATAGATTTACGTCACCAGACTCCCGGTGATGAAGTTCTGAGGTATGTGGACTTTTCCTGTCATGAATGGCTATTCTTAAGGTTACTGCAAGTACGGGATATGGACAGGTTTCAGTTGGAGATCATTTCAACTCGTAAACACAGATGGGCCATACTATCTCTGTTTTGTGTATCATAGTATCTACTAGTAAAACACTAAAGTTACGTATCCAGAGCACTCTGTTGATCATGAGAGGCCTGAATTATTGATATCACATATCATTTGATAACAAATGTTCCTCTCGTTAGGAAATTTCTATATTGCTGTCACAACAATAACTTATTTAGAGAATTAGGCTTTTAGAAGCTCCCACTGTCTTTCTAATGATACGTATCTTGTTCACTTCTACATAGTTCTCACTTTACCGGCACAAGAAAACTAAATCTTTCTTGAAATAGTTGAACTGTAGATTCCAACACAAAAATTGGACTCACCCAAATTTTCGACTGCACAGCATTAGTCTTTGTCAAAGAATGAACAATCCACTGCTGTCGTGACGTCACGTTATGCAGATAGAACACGTGACTCAGCGAGCAGTGTATCATAAGTTGCAGGAAGTATTTCAGTCAAGATGTAATCAAATCACGTCCCCTGGAAAAAAACATTAAAAAAACACACACAAAAAACAAAAACCAGTGACACCCTTGATCTGGCCCGATACTTGATATAACCCTTCCATATACAAACGAAGGTCGTTCTGACGGCAAAGGAACATTACGGAAACCATTCCCATCTTCCTCGGACCATCCAGGCAGGGTTGTTGTCCCCGGGGGAGGCCATAGCTACAGCTTCACTGCGGAGAGAAAAACAGCAGCAATCCGCCAGGCAGTAAATATAATGGACACCGCTGAACGGGGTAGTCTTTTGGCTCTAATGCACCTACCCGTGCCTGGGGGGTCTTACATTTACAGACCTCCTGCATAGATAGGGTGGAAGGGGCATGTGTACAGGACGGGGATTTTTCTTTGTTCTACAAGGTTTAGATAATTGTGGTAATTCCTTCACCTGATTTACAAGGAAGCTCCTACGAAATAAACAGAAAACAAAGTTAGGAAGCCACGAATAACACAGGTCAAAGATAGAGCCAACATTGTAGTTACTTTCTGAGACCAAAGCTGTATAAACCAGACCTTTCTCTTTTCGTTTCTATTCCTTTCTTTCGCTATCCTTTCTTTTCAATATGAAAAGCTTAAAACGTGAAATATTTCCCTCAGTTTCAAAAGCAAATGTATTGATTCATAAAGATATCAAATTACCTATCAGCACTTAATCTCAAACATTGCACTTCAACTTGGACCGGCGTTACAGCTCAAGTTACCCTCCTGTATTCTCCAGACATTTGGAATATCAACATACAGATGAAGGACTCCCGCGAGCTTGGCTGTAGGTAACAGCTCATCATGATCATCCTGATGGAAACATGCACCGGGGAGGGGCAGCAAAACTTCACGGAAATCCGGGAGGGGAACAGGGTGAAGTGCAAGGTCAGAAAGTTTAAGTGGTTCGACTTGAAGCGAACATCATCATCCTGGGTTGTCATCGATAGCGATCAATAGAGCAATAAGAAACAGTCATGACTTCATGTTTCAGCGCTATCAACACACTATCAAGTTATTTTTTTTTCAACCTTTATTTAACCTTGGCACATCTTCGGCCTATAGATAAGCCATTTTTCAAGATTTCAAGGGTGGAGGAGGTCAGATTTTTTAAATAGCTTCTAAATACAATGTAGTAAACAAAATATACATTCCATAGTTACTTTCGTATTCAACATAATATCAGTCCATCTCATAGTCCATAGTTACATAATTTCTCGTCGAGCCAAGTTCCTAAACGAAAGGACTGAAGGCGCCTGCCTCAAGTTCTCCCTCAGACTATTCCACAGAACTGTGCCTGAGTAAGTTATAGATATTCAGAACACTTCCCTACGGACCATAGTATAGTAGGTAAGTTTAGTAGGTTTGACTCGCTTTGTCGCGTTGTTCGTGGTATATCCTCGTGTAAATCGTATTTGTCTGCCATTGACAGACTCGAAAGATGACTCAAAGTCTGTCATGTTTTGCTCTTTTCCTATCATCGACATTCCTGACTGTCCCAAATAAAGACGCTCCCCTACGGTAGCAAAACTTTGGCAAGTTCATTTTTATTTCTTCAATACATAAAAATAAAAGTTTGGCTAAAAGAAAAGTCAAACTTTTCTTGTGGTATGCTGAAAAATTGCATTCGACTGGGTAAGCCTGCTTCCATCTCGTGCTGGAAGTACAGATTAGTTCCCCTCCACGCTATCTTCAACCTTAGATGTTCACAAATTTGTCATCAACAGAGATTACAAAACATACAATAAAGTCATTTCATATCTTAAAAGCCAACCTGAAGTTTTAAAGTCCGAAGAGCACTCAGGATCCTGACATCTGACCTTGCCTTTAAAAGCTGACCTTGCAAACCACCAAACTACAGCGCACAACTATAAAGAGAACAAATAATAGTCCTCCGAGCCTATAGAAAACACATCTCCAGTCAGAGTGCATCCTTTGTGCCGACCCTGCCAATGTAAAGGGAACTAATGCTCGTAGGATACAGCCGTGCCATTATGCTCGCATCCTCCAAACTCCCAGCTGATAAAAGACCATAATGGCCGCGGTGTGCTCGCTCAAAGACGCTTTCATACGGACTGGTTTTGTGGGCCCTTCATTACAGGAATCACTGATTCATACCTCACATGATATGATAGAGAAATCCGTCGCACATATCTGCTACTTGTATAATGGGGGCCATATTTCAGTAGGGTGGGGAGATTTTTACGTCTTTGTGTAAAGGCTGTGATTTTTCTTTACGTTCCAACTTTCCACTTCAAAGGCGTCGCTGTGTTTTTGACTTTGGACTTTACAGATAGCCGTGCCGGTTTGAGAGAAGTAAGCATTCTGAGGTAAGTATTGAACTGAAGGGGAACCGGCAAGATAAGATAAAGTTTGTTTGATGGCAGCAGAAGTTGTGCAAGTTTGTTCTTATTGTTGACATACTTTTGTCTAGGGGTTAGCACAAACTTATTCAAAATGTATGGAAAACTTTCCCGTAATGTTAGAATTGTTAGTCATGTTGGATGGTATGCTACCACGTAATATTTGGATTCAGGGTCAAGACATATTCTCCTGTCCGGTTACTTGCAGTTTGCACAATTATATTCGAAATAAAAATATATGGAAAACTTTCATTTTGTCGACCTAAAAGAATGCATGTTCTTTGTGACAAGTCAAGTTTTGAAGCAAAATAAGATAACGATTAACGCATCTTGAGCCCTGGAGGCATTTCGATCTGTTATTATAGTCACGTCATATATGAATCCAATGCTACCTACCAATCCTATAGGCACAAAAATCGAAATATTTTATCTTTATTTTCACAAGTTAAACGTTTTCAAAATGCAAGTTTTCATTTGTTTCAAAGCCCAGCCGCTACCGAAGAATCAGGAAACATCTGATCAACTTGGTACAGCCACAAGCTAGATTTTCAGCACGACTTGTAACAACTGGGTCAAAAGGTCCATACACACATAGGGTGTCGGGGACCTGCTAAAAAGGCATTACCTTCCGTAATAACCACCCTGGTTCTCACGGCACACCGTAAACATAAGCACCTTCCTAAATCCCTTCAAAGCAGCCATGAAAAGACTTTCTCCCGGGATCTCCGCACTGCTTTGAAGATGTGATGGTCTCGGAATTAACCCGTCTTCACTTGGACCACGTACGTGTGTGCTGACATGATGTTTATTCCTTCTTCGTACGGAGTAAGAACATCCCGACACACTTAAGATAATGGGGAGGTTCTTAAGAAACCGTTACTAGAGCATCTTAGAATAACTAGTCAAGGCATAAAAAGAGCCAGCGTTGTCAACGGAATATGCCTAACAACTTCCTGTTTCCACTGGAGTGTTTTTCAGCACCAAGGAAAGACAATTTGTCCTAGTTCGTTATCTATAGCTTGTTTGTAACGAATATGAAAACTTTCTCGGGTGTACATCCCTTTCATACTTGCTTTAGACATTTACATTTACAATATTTAGACATTTACATTTGCACAAGCTCATGTTGGAAAACGAATGCTCACTTTATAAACCTTCTGTGTCAGGCCGTTTACATGCAATACAAACAAACACAAACAATATTGAGGTCAACAGTGGACTATCCCCATAGAATCAAGTTTGTCCAGTCTTATGGCACAGATAGATAGACACACACAAAAACAAATGACGACCATCAACGATAGGCCTGCTCACTTTATTGTCCATCAGAACCGGGGCTACAGAGATCGCCTGAATGACACAACCTCTCCTCGCGTATTGATTTTCCACTCTGGCGTTTATTGCGGCACTCAGTTGCCTAGCAACGGCGATCCTCCCCCATCCGTCTCCAAGCAGAGGTTGTGATGGGTACCAGATAGATGTCAGGAGAAGTTTTCCTCATCGCGTCCTTAGCGCTAGAAATTGATGACTGGTAAAAGCGAGGGCATCTAGATCCATACCGGAGATGGGCGTACAGGAACTGATATCGTGTACGCTGTGCAGGGGTGAGCCAGTCACTGACCCGGACTCTGGACTTGGGGCACGAGAGTTCGATTCCTGTCTGGGGTTTTTTTATTGCCCGATGCGAGCACGCATTTGGTAAGGTTACGGTCACATTTCTAAATCTGGGCCCGACCGGACATGAAAAGTATGATACAAAAGACAACAAAATAAACAGAACATTAACAAGAAAATTAGTCATCAGAATTTGTGCATCAAAGTACTTCCCGCACCTGATCGAATGACGCATAGGGCGTCGCCCATCTCCGCTTCAGTAGCCCTGGGTCACACATCTTTGTGAAATCACTATAGTAGGGTCTAGTTCACTCAGTCTGGTAGTGATGTATGTTCAACTTCCACACTCTTTCCCGAGTGTAGAGTGTTAAGCAGAGAAAGCAGTGTGTGTCATGATGAGTCTTTGGTACGACTCTGTCGGGGATCGCACTCACGACCTACCGAATGCAAGACGAACATTCTACCCACTAGGCCATTACACCGACATAAATTGTGCATTTTCCTTGATAAACAAGCACTTTTATTTTTCGTTACCGCAAACATCCCGTCCGGGTCCCGGTTCGTGACAGTGGAATAAGAGTGAGGCTGCAAGTGGAGAGAAAGTCTGAAAGGTTCCGATTGACTGTAATCTCCAGGATGGATTAATCATATCAAATATCGATGTGACGAATGATATGACAACTTATGACGAGTGTCTGCACTTTACTGAGCAAGTCTAGAGATACGTCGCTGAAGGTTAGACATCCAGGTAATAATATACACCAAAACGCAGTAACTCAAGCATCTGGATATGATTTTGGAAACGGTCAGATGGCATCCACCATCACTGACGAAAGATGGTGGATGCCATCTGAAACGGCTGACCGTTTCCAAAATCATATCCAGTAGCTTTAGATACTGCTTTTTGGCAAGTCTAAGAGATTATTTTCCAGCCGCATTACCTTACCTTCACCACAACTAGCCAACCAACAGACAGCGCTAGTGAATAGTAGATTAGTTGGCATGCAGCTAAGCTATTGCGGCTCCAGGCTACTCTACACAGGAAACTAAGTGTTTGACCCCACTAAAATCCGAGGCCAGCCCTCACCACCGCCTCGGCATCCCCTCATCTCGCCTCGGCCCGGCAAGACGTGACGACTTCTGACGTCTTCATCCAGCCCGGCCGAGTTATTTTTCCGGCTGACCCGCTCGTCGCGCATGGGCGAGCCAGACAGCAGGAGCTGACAGTTCCAGTCTCCGCCTGAATAGCAACATGGACAAGCAGGAAACTCCTGTCAGCATCCGTACAGGGTTTCCGTCTTTCACAGACAGGAACAACTAATGAATTATAACACTATATCTTTATATTTAGAACCTTGGGCTAAGGCAATGTATCTGTTGGATATCTGGCACTTTTTGTACTTATTGTTTGGTTGTTACGTTCGCACAGCCATTTCTGCCCAACTAGCCTGTGGCTATTACTAAGCGCTAGAGTTGCTGACAAATATAGTACAAGTGGACTGTTATGGATAAAATAAACATCAGTGACAATATTCTGAGTGCTTAAACCTATCATACATAATCAAATGGTCTAAAATAGAATCTGCAGCGTTGAGAGACCTTTAGAGTAAAATGTCAAGAAACTGAAATGACATCAAGAAAGCAGAGGACCCGAAGGAAAGCTCGAATCTACCAATATCAACTCTCTGAATCCGAAAATCTAAAACAGATTTTGAGGTACTCAAACAACCACTATAATGCAGCGGACGCTCCAGAATGGGCAAGATTTACAGTAACATTACATGTTTGTTTTTGTCATTCAGCACCACGTTACAACTCCAACATGGCGCCCTCTAGATCCGTAGTTGACTCTCCGAAATTGAAGTGACCGTGATTCGATGATCGCTATCGGTAGTGCCATTATTGGGTAGTGACTACGAATGGGACCCTTCGGTGCTGTAAAACAAATGCCGCAATTCTAGAGGTGCTTAAACAAAAGCTGGGATGAAAATGGGTTGGATCATTTTATCAGCAGCGTTATTCATTTGTTTTGCGTACTTAAATACAATGACTATATGATAAAGTCACAATAATGTACACACTACTGAAACAAACTGATGACATAAAACAATCTGAACCAGGAAGCGATTTAATTAAGTAATGTGTTTTGTTTTGATGTACTATTCATCTATTGTCATAGTAGGATCTCCTATGTTGAATGTTTGGCTGATGTTTGTAAGCCGGCTCCCGATATCAGCACTGCTGCCTAAGTTTTCCACTGATTTTCCTGTTGAAATTTCAATGACAAGGAAAATTAGTCAGCCAGGAACAAACTATGACCTGTTCCTACCTCGGACTGTAAAGAGTCGCGATACTGATAGCATCGCTACCAGAGTCCCAGAATTACGGATACAGAGAATCGCATGCCCGATACCTAACACACATACATGTATCTCCATCACGTTGCAACCGCATTGTAGATATAATCATGCAGGTCTTACCTAATTTATCACAAAAATCTTTTGATAGGAGGTGATCAGTGCTATACAACAATTGGACTTAGATTTCTGTTCTTTACCTGAGGCATGAGTCCATGACGACTTGACTGGATAAAGCTTCTTCAACATATAGCAACAAAGCTGTAATATTTGACATTGTGTGTACGGTATGTTAATGTCCATGTGTTTGGTAAGATCATTCTATAGACACGTCTTGTTGACTTAGATAGCATCTGGAAAAGTTGTGCTCCAAAGAATTTTCCGTTTAATAGATAAATTCAACTACAGTCTGGGAGGAAACAACCCTTACAATACAAATACAAATAGGCAAGCATATCAAAGACTGTTTATACCAATAGAACCAATAGTGTAAATAGCACGCTAGACTTAACATGTTGACTCATTCATATCTATAGATATTCATATATGCAGGCAATGCTTTTGTATACACTTGTCTGTTGGTAATGCATGTAGTTGCAGATAGATGTGCAAAATTTAGGTGTGACGGGTCCTTCGGTGTAATATAACCAGCTGCTGCCGCGCCGCGTGCCTGCGAAGCTGATATGTTACGCCGAAGGGCGGTTATACCAGCTATATAGATACAGATACAGAAGCTGGTGTGTTACGGCGAAGGGCGGTTATACCGGCTATATAGATACAGATACAGATAGTTGAAGTAGACCTTAAGGAAGTCCATATATTTTTGGTGTGTCAATAAAGATCTCTGTAACGTCAACTACGATAATTCCGCCCTAAAACCGTCACGTTCTTATCGGGACCTTCTCAGGAACGTCTTGCACACCTGGATATCCGACGTGTGCACAACTCGGGATGGATGATCTTGCATCAAATTTTGTAGATCTCTTTTTTATTTACAAATCATTCTTTTTATTCAATTTTCAAACACAGGGTACACATATCGAAAAGTAATACTGAAAGGACATATGAAACACAGAAAACGATAAATAAAACTAGAAAACAAAGAGAATACTGTAGGGCAGTTTACGCATTGGATATGAACAAGAAGGAACAAACAGAAGATGTATTGCGTTTTCGCTATGTTCCCAACAATGAAGCTATTTCCCCCCATTTGTAGATCTCTTTAGATTCACTACTTTTAGATTGATTTGATTTGATTTATTTATTTTGCACAACCCTTAAAAAAGATAACATAAAACAAATTAAAGGATGAAAGTACATGCAGGGGGGGGGGGAAGCCTCGTGGCTTGTAAATAGTCTTCCTCCAAATAATGATACAATTTAACAACTCATAAGCTGAATAAAGATTGAGTAGACGTGTAAAAATTATACATTAGAAAATAATGTAACCAAAAGAATTATATCAATAAAAGATTGTAAAAGTCTAACGGTAACCGGCTGAATCGCGAAAGATGGCGTCATTATCCACGTTTGTCAGTCCCTATCTATTTCATACTAAAAAGTGCAACAACAACGACAAAAAAGGAATAGAAATGGCATCAGATCATAAAATGCACAACGACGGCCAAAACATCAAGTACGATGAGCAAAACATGACATATGCGATATAACTAAGCTGCATTGATCTAGATGTGTTTAAGACTTGGGTATGAATCTGCATACGGATGTCCATAACCAGACACCATCAGCCTCCTGCGTGATAAACGCCGGCTTCCCTGATGGCAGGCGGATGTTTATGGCGTTTATGACGTTTCAATGATAGGACATAAGATTTAACACAACATTTTCCTCACTCCTCATGTGTTCCTGATTCCTCCCGGGGATTTATTCGTGCTCAGGCAGTTTATCACGATGATGGCTTTATGAGGTAAATGAATAAGAAGAAATTTATGGCGCTCATCTAAATGGTAGGTGGAATATACGTCCGCTGGATGCCCCCTTACCAGGTATAACCCCGGATCCGTGGTCGGTTTGTCAACGGTTTGTACAGGATGTCGTCTGAGGCTGAAAGATTGCTTCTATCTTATTGAAACAGAGAGATTCACGACTATCACGGATCAGCGATGGGATAGAGACACAAACGTACGACCGTGGGTAGGATGTTAGCGTTATGGCTGCCACAGTAAAGACTGTGATATCCCATCTAGGATACATCAGTCAATTGCCAATATTTTAAGTGGAAAAGTACATTATACATCAAAGTAGAAAGCATTAAAAGATCCGATGTTGCCAACATTTGTAATTTAAAACATTATTTGAACGGTAAGGTAACATAATAGCTCATAGGATTACATTAATGAATGAATAAAAGACCTTTATTGTACATTCATGCCTCGACGGGCTAGGTACATGTAACTGATCATGATAACAGAAATATGCAGAGACAACAAGATACAATTTAACTAATTGAATGTACTAAGCTAATAGGATGGTCGACATCTTCTCGCTTCTTTGTACAGGTGTAGATGTAGGTGTAATATTTGATATACAGGGTCTATCCAGGCGCATCAAACATAGAAATCTATCCGTTGCATTAAGATGACAGTCAAGAAATGATCAGATGGATGCATACATCTACGCTAATTCACCTTTATCCGTGGGGTGACCTTTATCCGTTGCCTTTAAAAACAGCAAATTTAGGAGTATTAAGTCTGCTGACTGTGGTTTCAAATTTGCAATATTTTCAAAATGTTCCGATTTTAAACCACCGTCCGTCTACTCTATATCCCTAAAAACGTTTTTTGTACAAACAACGAATATAGGTTACCCTGGGATAAAGGTGAACCAGCGTTACGTGGAACTCTCTGTAAAACAAAAAGTTCGCTCTGTACTTTCATTGTACCCCCGTGGCCTCGTTTAGACCGGAGCACGATAGATAAATGTATACTTAGGGCAGCAGTCTGACACGTGACGTATTCATTTGAAGGAGTTTTAATTACAAATCTTTAATTAGGGGGAGACTTAATGAAGAGTTAATCTGGATGAGGTGATAATTACCTGCACAGATTTGTGGTTATTAGCGAGCCCGATGAAGGCGTCTTGATTAAATCTGAGACAGTGGATGAAGTTGAACCACGTGACTTGTGTCGTGTTCTGCCGTAGATAACAGCCTAATTTGGTTCTTTAAGTACACAAGGTCATGACCTCCAGCTTTATCTCAAGTTTAGTTACAATCCTGTCATGTGGCATCGTGGGCGGAGACCCCACCGTCACAGATTTGACAATTTGACAGATCGGTCAACGAATTTCATAGACACAAACGGTTCTTTTAGAATTTTGTTTGTTTGGTATTTTTTCGGACATACTTATACATTTTGTATGATATTCTATAACCATGTCATGAAGGGCTACATTGGTCTAATATAGGCTGTAGCGAGGTTGCAGCGCGTTCGCCGTTGTGGTATCCAGTTGTCTAGTCCAATCCACAGGGTTTAGGGTTCCCCCGAAAATGATTGCTTCAAATTTCCCTGACTCAAACCTTGCTACTCATGACGAATTGAAATTGGGATCATTCCGACTTCTCCACCAAGAAATTTCTGGTGTTGTGTATTTTACATAAGATAGAGTAAAATTTGTCCAAATTGTCCCTCGGGCTTTATCTGTGTCGTGTAGCCGGTATAAACTGAATGACCTTTATTGTACATTTGTGCTCAAACAAGCTAAGTACAGGTCGTAGCGATAGTGATACAATTTTGATATAAGAAAAAGGTATCTTGTCACCTCTACATATGATAATACATTCTAGTATGTACAAGTTCAACTTCTTCTCGCTCCTTAAAACAGTTATAAACATAAGGACAGATGGAATCAATAAGGTATGGTTTATCTAGTTGCATGAGAAATATGAATTTTTTCGTGGTATTCAAGTATTGGAAATTAGGGAACATTTGCTGTTTATTTTCAAAAAGGACGTTTCTTTCGTTGTTGTATAAAGTACAGTCAACAATGAAGTGACACTCATCCTCTATCTTATTCAAGTTACAGTATTGGCAAATACTTTGTTCCAGAGGAATGCGGTTATGACAACCCTTGGGTGTAACACTTATATGTCCATTGATTGATATACTAATTTGTTAATTTGACACTTCACACTGATAACTGATTTGGAAAAGCCCTTTACAGAACACCGAGCGACCCGTGGAATAATCATAGACACATTATCTTCCTTGGACCCGTCTTTACTTCTTAAGTTGTCTCTTCCTTGAGCCTTGAGCGTCAGCTCCACACTTGACAGTAATCCTATATCGCCTGGCTAATACATCCCATCCCCACACGAACCCGCAGGGCTCGAAATACTTTTTTCTGCATACCTGCACTCGTGCATGTTAAGGTGTCACACATGCGTCACACATGCGTCACTCAAGTCCGTTTGAGGTGCGTATGACGCTCTTATTAGTCTCTACCAGGTGTAGAGGAAAAATAGTATGAATTGGACAAATATAGATACATAACATGCCAGATGAGTTAGCTGACCGAGAATTATGGTTAGCGACCCAGCTAACTGGTCTGATAAGTTACCTGTTTACGTTTGTCCAATTTCAATTATTTTTACAACGGCCTGTGGAGCCTGTTGGAGGCAAATACTCCTATGCGCGCCTCATACGGACTCAAATATATACGCTGGTGTGACCCCACCTTAACACTGAAAATCACCCGCACCAGACAAATTTTACCTGCACCACTCTGAATTTAGGAAGTATAGATCATACTAAAATTGTTCAGGAACCATTGCTATTTTTTCTTTTATACTTTATAGGTGGTAAATTCCAATTTCACCTGCACTAACCTACATATGCAGGTGGTATTTGGAGCCCTGTCCCGCCATTACCACACTTCCACACGGAAGAGCTGGTCACGCAGGCAAGTTAGGATTTAGTTTGTGGAAATAATAACGGAGTATTGACGGATAAGTATCGTCCCGACACCGGGGTCTGTCAGTCAGACCCAACACAATTATTTGGGGAGGACCATGGGACAGTGGGGAGATGGCGAAGTAGATAGGAGTTAATTCTGTATTCTCCGAATCGCTTCGTGTCTGTCATATTCATGGGGTTCCCGCAGTCAATCAGTTTGGGGAGGCATCTCCGAGAGGTATTGATCTAAACATTTGAACAGTTGCTCACAGGAATCTTAATTAAGTATAGATCCGCTTCTGTCTTCGGCTAGTCTGTAAGTTTGTTATATGAGGGGTTTGCGAGGGTGGACTGGAATGTTGGAACCTCTTTAAAAAGTTTTCGTCGGCCCGGAAACCTGTTTTCAAAACATTCTAATAGTGTCGGCATCATCCTCAACCGGTGTTAACTTCCAATCTGATATGAAGACGATGGATTTACCGACTTAGAGTTAATTTCAGCATATCTTATTTAAAATCCTTTGGAACAAGACATGGAATGATACAAATAAAAGAATGAAGACCAAGTGGTGGCGGCGCCACCACTTCTACAAGTATTGAAAATAATATATTAGACAGGACTATCAAACATTTGCATAGTATTTAAAAAAATAAATGATTAAATAGGTAGATATATACATGTAAATACATAGTGAGTTAATACATTGTTAATACATAGTCAGCATATCTGCATTCATATATAAATTTATTTGCAAACAAAGTTAACTTTGTGACTGGGGAACAGTTGTAAGCGACTTTGAAACCTAAAATCAATTTTATTTTGCGTCATGTCTATTAAAAGATCAAATCGACATAAAGAATGATGGGTTATACTATAGAAGCTGAGGTTTACATGTGTAAGCTAGATTACGATGCATGACGATGGTAATTGCGCCTCAAATACAGTACATTCCTATTAGTATATTCCCGTTAGTACATAGCAAAACACCATTACATGATATACTCGAGTCACATTTCACACGCCACTAGTTTATAACAACACCCTAGCGGACCCGTAAAGCCACGAGGGGCAACACAACTCCCGTTTTAGATACCACATCGGCAGGCAGCGACCCTGAATGCACAAGTCAACTGCCTCCAGCCCCCTTATTTTGATAACAATATAAGCATGGCGCACTTGAAATGCGTGTAAAGATTGATCAGTAGGGATTCGCGACTCGCAGTCTGCGCGGAAAGTAAGCTCGACATTCAGCAATGCAAATATTTATAACTCTAATTCCCGACAGAAGAAGGGATGAATGTAAATCCCGGTAAAATGAAAACGCAGCTCCGGGCCTCCGCCGAAAATTTGTTTCAGCCATGTGAAGTGTTATGAGTCGGTAATGGGGAGGGATGGGGCTGGTGGATCAGGTCAGGCGTTTACAGTTGGGTCAGGCTGAAGTAATAGTGTGGTGCGATCCGAAATGGAAGGAATATTACAGAGCTAACGCGCATGGGAAACAGGGGCGATTCCGCTCCGCTCCCGACCTTCCGCGGAATGCGGGGTGAATAGGGTTATCGGCTCATAAAGTTGGGACGTGGTCATCATTCAAATCCGGCCTTCAGTCGAGGCTGGTTGTCAGTTTGATTAAAGGATGATCGACATTCGTGTCGGACAACAAACGCATTCACGCGCGCGCGACCTTGGTTCGCCCTCAGCAAGTCGTGACTGAAAAGAGTTTGGAAAACATTTCCCGCCAAAAGCGATGACAGAGCCGGAGTTCGTGCTTCGCGCGGTGTGTGATTCTCCGCGGCCGGCAGCGGGAAAAAAATCTGATATTCCCTCAGCTTTGCGATATATGCCCGCCCGTCGGCGAGGAAATAGAGTTGCTCAAGTTCAGCGCGAATAATTGGAAATTTGTCGCGGGCTTCGGCGGAAAATCGGCAATTTGGCGCCGGTAGGCTCGTCAGACGACAGCCCGAGGGGGGAGCGGTGTCATCGCCGGCTAATCGAACATCTCTCACAGGACCTGCTCGGCTATCGTGGCGGGAAGTTGGATGGAAATAATCGCGCTGTAGAAAAACGAGCCTCTGGGAGGCGACCGGTTCGGAGGGAGGTCAAACGATTTGATTCGGACGTAGTTTCCGTCAGCGAACCGCCCGGAGATTCGGTCTGCTCACCTGAGAATGTAGCAATTTGAAGCGCGCCTCGCGTTTGGCGCGCTGGCTGTCGTCTGCTACAGACTCGGTAACGTTTGCTGAACAACTCGCCCTTCTACGAATCTTTGCTGATATCTACACCTTCCTTCCGTCATCGGGGAGCGAATCTCTCTCAACAGTTTGAACTAACGGCGAGTTTGACGCGACAAATCTCGACAGACTGTCCTAAAGCTAATCCGCCCTGTCAGAATTCCTGCCGCCATGTTGAGCCAATGTCATCGTCTGCAGAACAGGAGTGGCCCTCGGTACCAACCGCAGGTGCCTGATCGAATTTCCACGTTCAAGTTCGGATACAGCTTGACAATGCCGAAAAGGAATCTTCTATTCAGGACGATAGGAGATCAGAAAAATGTACGTTCAGTCTAAATGTGGTGTTCATGTTGTAACGTAGAGATTACGTTACAAAACATTCCAGACCTTTTAACTAGAAAAATATATTCCTAACTACATGAATCAACGAATACTCTCGATGGAATATCCACCGTCCTTGCCTAATCACTCATGACTGACTACGTGCAACCCGCGCGTAATGGTGATTCCGTGATAACTACAAACTCTTGTAACAATAGAAGCCGAGAAGATAAGGAAAATTAGGTTTGTGCTCCTTAATAAGAGTGATTTGTACCAGCGGTTACAAATGGCTGGGTTAGATGCTTGGTTCGGATTGTTGGAAGATAGAATATAGCTTAACTGCATCCAAGCACATGAACAATGGCAATGATCTATATTGACAATAGGAAAACTCAATTAAGCATACAGAGCCCTTTATCGGGTCCTAGTGACCTCTTACTGACTAGGCCAATAATATATCATACGCAAAAGATCTTGTAGTAGTTTAGACACAAACTTGAAATGAATGCGTAATTTCTTCTGTACATGTGTACTCTGATTAAAATACTTTGACTTTATTATACAGTTCCTTTTCTTTCATAATAGATACTAGACTTGTTATCTAGAACTGTTAGCAGTTGTATCCGTTACAATTGTTACGCAATAAAATTGGGGAATAAGTGTTGACCAGTGACGTCCAGGTGCCATACACCAGCTTGGTTCACCTTTATTCGCGGGGTAACCTAAATCCATCATAAAATGCCATGTAGATCCTAAAAAATAAGCTGCCTTTAAAGTATGCACTTATCTGGTGTCCGTTCATGATGGAATGTTATATCAGATAGCTATACGTATCTATAAAAGATATTATAGAGAAGTGTTACTGTTTTGAGAAAAGTCAAACTTGCTCAAGAAGACCACGCAGGGATTCATAAAATCTGGTCTTTGTGGACAGGTGGTCATTTTAAACAGGATTCATTTTACATGTGTCAATGGGTAAACTTATCTACGTTACGAGCAAAATGTCGTCAAATTGGCCAAGTGGTCGTTTTGTAGACATGGCCAGTTTTACAGGTCTGGCCGAACATTGTTGGACGTTTTGCAACATGAAACAGAAAGGCTTTGCCCCTTTTTGTTTAACAAAGCATAGCTCCATTCGGTAGCAATTGGATTCATAATAACCTCCTTTAAAAGAAAATGGTTACACAATACCATGTTAGTATGATTTTCCTCTATCTTAAGATGCATAGATAAATAAGTAAGTGACAAAGGGAATGTGGTTAATTTTCCTATGTACCCTACATGGTGGAGCTGGGATTTTGTATAAAGACCAGTTCACCAGGCTGTGCGCTCTGGCCTCTTCCGGGACAAGCGAGTACTGAATAATTCAGTGGTTCTGTTCCGGGGATATCCGCTAGGATTCTCCTCTCATCCCCGAGGAAATAAGTCGGGATCAGTTTGATTCTGTTGCCGAAACTACTCTGTGCAGTATGTAATCCTGCTGTTCTCTGTATGGTACAGACACACAAAGAACAGGTATAGTCTCACAGACGAGCATTATTGACCGGATACAGAGAGGTCAGCTGACGACGTTCCATGGATTATCCGGGCGATGTGTGCGGCGGCCATAGTTGATTGAAGGTCAACTTGTTCAATGAGAGAAGGTCACCGGTGTTAGGAAGAACTAAGGGGAAATTGTAGCGAATTTCCTCCCATTTGAATCCAAACTGTTGCCGGACCTGAAGCGATCTTAAGACAAAGTATGGCTCATATGTGGCAGGGACGGTTTTCAGGTGAAAAATACGCGCAACCCTCTGTCGATCTTGAATATGGCCGATCTTCCATCAATACGCCCGAAGATCGTGGATAATGTGACATGGGTATAACGACGACCTTTCCATGTGTAGCAACGTGTTATTTTGGAGAAGGTTTGGATCCCGTCAAGGACAGTCTATCGTCGGATTAAGTCAGGAGGCTAATAAGACTTAAATTAAGTTGAGCAACATCTCAGATTGGCGTTGACAGAAGTGGGCCAGGCACCGCGGTTTTTATGATAACGGTAGGGAGATACAGTCCTTCGGAAGGGCCGACAACCGTCGGTGAGATTAGTTGGTAGGAGCTTCATGCGTTTACCATCATACCGAGGACAACCCATGATAAACTGAGCCTCATCTTCTAGCTTTTCTAGTATGAAGTATAATTTTTCGTTGTCGTAGTTATTGTTAGACAAGCTTTATAGGCACATCGAAAGTGCCGTGACTTCCGTGTGGCTGTGTACTTCCGTAAGTACACATTTGAGTCCATATTGGAGTATAGTGGCAACATGCATGTTGTCATGTGTAATAGACACAGTCTAACATGGCGCAAATGACGTCATGTTAAAGCCTGTATAGTGATGTTTTTGAAAACTTTAGACACCTGTGCATGTAATCATTTCCACACGTGGAGCACCCTGCCAATGTGATGGCGTTTTGGTTGTCCCATTTTCCACTTGTGTAGGTTAATCTCCAAACAGATCCTACAGTAGCATAAGATAATATCAAAAGCTACCAGAGGAGTGAAGCGAGCCTAGGAGTGTGTTTGGCTACCGGAGTTTTTAACCAGCTGGACTCCTCATAACTTAGCCAGCTTTGATCCTATCTTATGTCACTGGTGTTAATGTCGCGGGGATTCACTTGCCTGGAGATTAGTGTAGGTTTGAGTGGTAGGGCACTTTTGACGTTTGAGCTCTGTTTGGTAGTTGTCTAGAACTGTGCTGGTTTTCTCCCAAATGCTCTTAGTGTGTAGGTTTGATTTGTATGCCACTTTTGACGTTTGAAGTCTAGGTCTGTTTGATATTTGTGTAGAAATGTGTTAGTTTTCGACCAAGTGATTTGAGTGGTAGGCCACTTTTGACGTTTAAACTCTGTTTTGGTGAACTTTACTGGTTTTCTGCATCCTACAGACTTCACAGTCTGCCCAGCAGCGCTCTGCCTACCCAAGCACCCCTCCCCCCTGGGGACATCGCTCTGTCTACTCCCGGGCCCCCGGGGATACCTTCATTATTGCTCGGAATTGGAGTGAGGTTTGCAAACCCCGAGCTCAATACATCTTGACCTTCCCTGTGCCGATATTCGTGACCTTGACGTTTTCTTGCGGCGGTGCAGGTCAGATCAGGCGGAAGGATTTGCCCCAGGAGAATGTAAATAGGCTCAGGGGGGTCTACTACTCATCGTACTATAATGGAGAGAAGTAATGTTGGAACTACATTCGGTAAATTTCTTTACATGTTCATCCTCGGAAAATGACTCCAGATCAGTGGATGCTCTATAATGATTATAATGACAACTACTAGACGTGTATTGTCTATAATTCTTCATTCCGACCGTGTCAAGTATATGTTTCTTGGCCTGAATAAAGTATCTGCTGTGCTACTCTTAGGTACACAGAATTACAATGCGTGTATTAGCTTGGACAAATTTGAACTTGAAAAATGGTATGTTCCCTCCGTTTCTACATAATCACAGAACAGCTTTCAATTTCTTTGTATTTGTACTGAAATTATATTTTTATAGTTTAGATTAATGGTCGATCCTTTCTTCCCTTCCAAACTGATTTGATGACGCGGAACATATCACCAAATTGGGGAACATCAAGATTCAATAAACTCGGCCCGCCCAGGAAATTCGCCGACAAGTCATATCGATCATGATTAGGGGCGGTACGTTATTCATCGGGCGGGACGTGACCTCGTTCTAAGGGACCGTCCATTCAGTTTTGCTAGATTCGTCAGGCTTGGTTCGCTTGCTCCTTATCATCATCATATCGTCATCATTAAAGAAAAAACAACAACAACAACAACAGATACTTGTTTTGCACGAAATCCGGTCTTTACGTCCACCTGGGTTAAAGCATTCATAAAGGTTAAATCGAGCAAATAAAAGAACCTTTCCGCACCCTTTAAGGCGTTCTTAAGAACAGTTTACGTGCAGTGAAAG
Source organism: Branchiostoma floridae x Branchiostoma belcheri (assembly GCA_019207045.1). Classification (NCBI taxonomy): domain Eukaryota; kingdom Metazoa; phylum Chordata; class Leptocardii; order Amphioxiformes; family Branchiostomatidae; genus Branchiostoma; species Branchiostoma floridae x Branchiostoma belcheri. The sequence goes on from CM033024.1 coordinate 2,891,213, forward strand.
ATAACCAAGATTTATAGAAGGTATTTCTCAAATACGTTTACGGTAATCGCTCCTATCCATTCCCTTCCTTACTCAGGGTTTGATGCGAATTTAGATTCATGAAGTTCACTTATCTTGTGCCCCACCTTGATTGATATAAAGCACTCTGTCATCTGTAAGTTAACAACCATTTTTCATCTCATGTGTATGTCTTAACGTACGGGAAGCCCTTTTTCTTTCTTCGTAACGTTTCTTTCGTTCAATTCTTTTATGTAGGCACATCGATAGATAAGAATCGTTATAGATACAACGAATACCTATTACTATCATTGGCATCCTTATCATTGTTCTCTATCCGTCTTGTATGTCTTAACGTACGGGAAGCCGTTTTCTTTCTTCGTAACGTTTCTTTCATTCCATTCTTTTATGTAGGCACATCGATGAATAGAAATGGCTACAAATACAACGAATAAAAATTGATATCACTGTCATCATCATCATTGGTCTCCATCCGTCTTGTAGATTGTGGGTTCGGTCAAGATTTGTGTTATGCTCTTTGGTGGCTGAGCAAGCCGATTCTGTTACACTGTGGATGTTTTGATTTTTGTTGTGACCTCGACTCAGCTCAGTTCGACAAAAATGTAAAATAAACGTCTTCATTTATTCATAATTCTTACTATAAATATAACATTAGTTCGCCTTTATCCGTAGGGTAACCTATATCCGTTGTACCTAAAATAGGGTATTTGGGGATCATTATGTTGGTGGAAGGTTGTTTCACATTGCAATGTTTTTAAAATTTTGACATTTCAATTCCATGTCGATTACCTGAGATCTCTAAATACCCAGCTTTTTAGCAACAACGAATCTAGGTTACTAAACGGATTAAGGTGAACTAGCGTTTCCAATAAAGAGTGCGGGGCACAAGCGAGAACAGGCGTGGCGATCTCAGCTTTCCATCCCCTTGGCTTGTGACTCGGCAGTACTGACGGGTGTACTGACAATGTAAAACTCGCAGTACTGACGGGTGTACTGACAGTGTAAAACTCGCAGTACTGACGGGTGTACTGACAGTGTAAAACTCGCAGTACTGACGGGTGTACTGACAGTGTGAAACGCGCAGTACTGACGGGTGTACTGACAGTGTGAAACTCGCAGTACTGACGGGTGTACTGACAGTGTAAAACTCGCAGTACTGACGGGTGTACTGACAGTGTAAAACTCGCAGTACTGACGGGTGTACTGACAGTGTGAAACTCGCAGTACTGACGGGTGTACTGACAGTGTAAAACTCGCAGTACTGACGGGTGTACTGACAGTGTAAAACTCGCAGTACTGACGGGTGTACTGACAGTGTAAAACTCGCAGTACTGACGGGTGTACTGACAGTGTGAAACTCGCAGTACTGACGGGTGTACTGACAGTGTAAAACTCGCAGTACTGACGGGTGTACTGACAGTGTGAAACTCGCAGTACTGACGGGTGTACTGACAGTGTAAAACTCGCAATACTGACGGGTGTACTGACAGTGTAAAACGCGGGCTGGTAATATCGGAGTCGTTACTGTCAGGAGAGGCGCTCAGTCTGACAGACGGAGCGGCGGGGAGCGGCGGAGGGTGAAATTATAGCGGGAGGTGTCGGGCAAGGACGCTTCAGTGGAGAGTGTTGGTGTAGAGTTTACTGATCGCTCTTTTAATCGCGAGGTTGTGGTTAAAATATCTGCAGTCCGAAGTTCTGAGTTGCGATATGCGCCGACGGGTGTTGTTTCAATGTCGTTTAGAGGAGACGAATTTACTTGTCTAACGTGAAGATTTGAGAAAAATATAGGTAGTACTCCGACAAAAACGCTTATAACAAGTTTATGAGTTTGAATCGTTGACTAACTGAGTTTTAGAAAAGCTGAAGCCTGCCCGTGCGTCTTGCACTCCTTAAAAGTCGCCCGCGCCAGCCGGCTATATATTGTGACAAATTCAAGTTGGGAAAGTCATATACCGCCTGGAACAGAGCTGTGAACTGGGCCTGAGAATAGGATGAATTCCAGGATATACATGTAATACTTCCAACCTCTCGCAGTCTGGTTTTATCATGGCGAAAGACTGGTCTGTCTAACTCAATGAAGCTTGCCTTGCTTTTAGAAAAGAAACTGAAACACACGGTCAGAGCCACCAGCTTATTATATCAAACTACATGTATAAGATATTGACATAGATTACTCCATATTTATTAGTTTGTATAACTTTGTAGTTCACAGTAGGCCATACGAAAGTCTCTGTACGTTTTTTGTTCTGCCAACAAAGCTTCTTTTCAAACCCTACGATCTAGATCTGAGCTGGGCAGGCATATCATAGCAGCTTTCCGAAATAATAACAAGTTATCTAAACATCAAACGGTCTGCATCATTTTAGGAAGCACCCTGATAATGTTTCAACAAGTAACGTTTTGACAAATGGACCCTGTTTATCTACATCAAATGTTGCGCAGAATGGCCAGCTTCTCGTGCAATCATAATACCATCGTCTCTCTAGGGCCGGCAGGGGCGTGGGGGAAAAAGCAACGGAAGACGCGAATACAAATTGAGATGAAACGTTTCTTTATTCCCTGCACACAGATCTGTTCGTCCCTGCACTGTTTCCAAATGAGTTCACGTGACCCGCGTCGTCCCCAGGGCGTGTTTAATATCCGAGATGCCCTATCTCGTCCCCAGAGTTCAGTTCATATCCGCGGAGAGTTTGACTTTGGGAAGGTTTGATTGATACCATCTCGAATCTGGAGCGCTGCTTTCGTCTAAAGTTTCATGTATGGACGCAGTTCACAGGCTTGTGCCACTGACGTTCAATCGAGCATGTCATAAGATTGGTTCTGTTCGTATGAGTGAACAAATGTAGCACTGTTTTCTGTCTTGCCTACAGGAGGATGGACAAGGAAAGTTTATTGCACGACGGTAGTATCTGACAATGACTACCTATCGCACACCATGTAAATTTGAGAATATATCATGGTGTGTGCAACGATACATAGCCGGTAAATTTTGTAATTGATGATATTTCTTGTTTTATCAGACGCTGCGAACAACGCACTAGCTTTCTGACCTGAAGGTCAAAGGTCACGGAATCCAACAGAATGGCGGTGACCCGACGGTAGGTGTTAAACCTTTCCCGCCATTTCTCTCCGTTTTCTTACGTCGCAGAAGACAGTCAAAGCTCCCAATAGCCGCATACTGTTTGTGACCTTTCTTAGGATGCTCACAATGCTTCAGATTCAGGGGGATCCTTGTTTGACGTCAGAAAAGTGAAGTTGAGAGGTGACCTTGAAGTTCGTGATCATACGGAAACATTGACTTGATCACCTATGCTCGCCCATCGTCACACAAACAGTGGGAGTGACACAAACTGACGTCAATCTCACGTCATCAAAATAGTATCTAATTTTCGCAGTATACTACTATTGTTTTTGTTTATCTGTTGCTAGTTTCAGAGACGCACATGTTTCTTGGGATACTTCAAAGATATTGTAAAGGACAGGATCAAGTGCTGTTGTACATATATTTTCTCTATACAGAGATCCCATGATGAATCTTTCAACAAGTCTTATTGACATGCTTACCAGGTACTAACACTTGACAAGAAAAAGTGTTGTTGTTATTGTTAAAACATGTGATATGACTTCTACTTTATTACACAAGCGTTGTGAAACAAGATGAAAATACGATGTCATATTTTAAATATGACATCGTATTAAAGCTTATGATAAAGGGTATTAAAGCTTATGATAAGCTTTAATACCCATTTCACATTCCAGGGTGAATCACACAGTTTCACTTTGACTTGTGTGAAAGTTTATGAGACACTTTGTTGCACCCTTAGAGGGATTGGGGTTTGGGATTCAGACCTGCTAGAGGAGATTAGTAAAAAAAAAACTACAGGCTTACATCTTGTATAGTCTAGTCTGTCGGTGTATAGGCTTTGCCTGGGGTTATTTACTCAAGTCAGCCAGTGCTGTGACTATCTAGAGGCAGTCTTTAACTACTCATTTCCTCATTATTTTAAACGAATAGTGGAGTACATACTTCCCATTGGAAACCGATTAGAAAGCATACTGCATAGATAAGTTTACAATGACTGTTGTGTGGTGTTATATTTCTCATTGTTTACCTGCATTTTATCGTTGTCATTGCTGTTAACTGTATAAGTAAAAATGTGCCAGGTAACAGGTTGAGAAGAAATGGAGCTTCTCTATGTTAATGTAATTCCTTTTGAACAAACTGATTTGGTTTGAGACATGTATGGTGTCTGTCTGGTGTGATGTAGGTCTCTAGATTACTGACAATAACTCCTAATTAACCCTGTAGTTTTCAACAAAAACTCGTCTGTTTTGTAAAATGGTGTCTATTTAGTTAGTAGTAGTAGACGGGATTATAAAACACTAAGCATGACATTCCTCCTGGTAGAAATGGATGGATTAAACTGTCCCGAACTGAACAATTTGTTCACATGAAATCTGAGATTTTTGTCCACACCTAGTACATTATGTACACATGCTACTTAATTAAAGCAATCTGAAGTCCCACACAGCTGTTACATGGTCTCCAACAGCCAATGCACGATCTCCCGGCGGGGTCATATAACGAATCTACATTAATTGATGAGGCCATACATGCTTCAATATGTTTTATTGGGGGTGCTTTTTGATGTGCCTAATTAATATACTCCTGTAATATGACACATTGCATTAAGCTGTTTCCACCTAAAGCTTTTAACAGCTACCTTTGTTATTGTCGTGCGCTTATGGCGTCCTGTTAGTCTCTACCAGAATCCGGCCTGGACGAATAGTAATATGGGGATTTTGGCCAGGTTGGGTCTAGTAGGAGTTAATTGGCCTAGGAGTAAATTAGCCGGCCGGCAGATAGCTGGTTAGACGGCAAAAAACTGAAATCCTATGACAATTTATTTGTCCCTATTTGGTCAAATTCCTCCCTTTTTCATCCAGCTGACGCATCTGCTTAGAGACAAGCGTCGTGTTGGCGTGAAGGTCAGGGTGCTTGGTCCAGAACCCGGCGGTCCTGGGTTCGAACCCCCTGACTTGCTACCGATGTTGCAACTTTGGGAAATGCTTTTTGCACGACTTTCCTCACCTCGCCGACATGTAAAAAAGGGTACTTGACTATATTTGGGGAGGTGAAGGGCGCCCGAAGGAGAGGGATGTGCCCCGCCACGCAATACCATGCCATAGATAACCACCCACTCACGCTACTCTCTCAAAAATGCCATGGGACTACCTATTTTACCTTTTACATGCAGCTCATGCAGCTTCATCTGTCCTACTAGCTTTATCCGGATGGTAAATTAGCAATAGTAAGAACCCCTCTAGAGCCAAATGACATCTTTCCTATGAGATACCCGCACGTAGTGACGTGATGAGTGACGTGCGCTGAATTTTTCTTACGGTTTCACAATGGGATGTCAACTCGATTTCTTCTGAAACGCGTTCACGACGTATCTATTTGACCAAGAAACGGTTTTCGAAATCTTGTTAAACTTTGTACCTGTAAACTCGTAAATCTACAGATAATGTGAATGACGTCACCACTTTATTACAGAAGGTGATAAAATACGAACATCTGTGTTTTTGAGGGTCTGTAGTTCTCAGTCTGTGCCAGGCAGATGTCTAACTAAGCGTTGATGAGTGCACGGGTGTTGAACCGCGGCTTGTTATTGACTGTCAGTTTTGTGGTTTAGGGTAAGCAGAAGACGTAGTACATTTTACTGTGGACTGTCCTTTGTATTGTCTGATAGCGATAGAAGCATTCTATTCGACTATGTGGTAAGTAAATTTCCGCATTTTAGATACTTGAGTAGTAAATAGAAATTTACCGCCTTCGAAAAACCAACTCTAACCAATCATATAGCTAGATATATTTATGCAATTACAAAGAAGTGAGGGGAAGTCTAATGTACATGAGAGGCTTATGTGTACATATGAATGTATATGATTGTTGCCATTGTTACATGTATAAAATTGTTGCCATGTGACCTGTACTTAGCCCAGTGGGCGAAGTGTGCAATAAAGGTCTTAATTCATCTAATGACGTGTTTACAGGAAAACGGAATGGAGTTACTGCGGTTTCACGCCTGAAAACCGATGCCGACAGTTTTACACAGTTAGTCAATTTATCAATTAATCAATCAACCCATCAACCTGCCCATACGTCTACTAATCAATCAATTGGTCAACCGATTGATCAACTTCTCAATCAATGAGTGAATGCTTACACTGAGTGTTCTGTCGCAAGTGCTAATTGTAAGTTCAGAAGAAGATGAAACATGAACGATTTAAGATTCAACATCGTGACAACATATGCCTACTTCATGCCCAAGGACTCTTCTCTGATTCAAGGTCTTCGGGTTTGACTGCCCCCCCCCGCCGCCAAAATGCAATAACATACGAAATGCACATCTTATTGAGTCCATGTAAGTGTAAAAAAGAGTTTAACCTTACGACAGAGTAAGGATCCAGTTTTCCGTCCTAGTTGCGTGGCGTCAGTGGTACAACTGCAGTGAAGACTGGTTCTGTCTAGCCTCCACCATGCCTTCCTACGGGGATGCGGGGATCGTAGAATTCCGAAGAAAAAAAATCAAGAAATTTGCAAGGGAAGTCAGCTAGTCGACGCTTAGGTTCATGGTTCTCCTCTGGCTGCGCGGCCGGCCAACTCCTCTGGTAGAAAAACTCCCCTGGCAATTTATTACCCCTATAACAGCCAGACTAGTCAGTATGGTAGAGGCTAGTTTGTCTCCGTCCTCAGGGCACCGACACGACTCTCCTGTTCGATCCAGGGCCCGGATTCCATGCGGGAACATGAAGTTTTCAAAACCACCTGTCTAGCGCACGGTCACAAAGTTCGTGCGGTCGTCGCACGATTGCTAACTTCATGTGTTGAGGGGGAACAGTCATGCATGTTTCCTTCAGAGTACAGCTGTCTTGCAACACAAAAGGTTATCGTTGATCCTTGGTCTGTGGTTGGTTCTGTCACAGCCTGCTTTTAAATCCTACGGCATCAAAATCGTGCGACGATCGCACGACATATGTGACAGTGTGTTGAGCTCCTTAACAACGCCAACTAACCTAGGACAGACGAGGGTTGTGTAGTCATGGGGCAGCACGGCCCAGGCACCATCCCCACCTTCACGTGCACCAAGTCGGTCTTCACCCCACCGGGACAGCCGTCGGCAATTCTCAGCATCTCCGTTGCCATGGTAATCGTAGTTTCCGTAGTCCAAAACTTCTGCGCGAGACCAAGTCAGAGTGAGTGTAAGAGAACCGCAGAAAATAAAAAGAAAAGCAATTGCAAACACTGGTTGGGAGCATCGTTCCGCCTTCTTCTTAAGGTTGACAATATAAGAGACAAGGAGAAATGCGTTTCCTTCGGTAATCCCGAACCTTTTGTCAGTAAGATGACACAGATCGCCACCGCGTAACGCGCCAAGTGATGTCACCGCCCGCCAGTCCCTACCGAGCGCTTCCGACAATCAAATCAAAGTAGAGCCGGCTTTAGCCAGGCGATAAAGCCCACTTCCACGGGCGATCAATCCTGCTTAGTCCTCCGCTCGGCTCGCCTGGAGGCGTCCTGCACACGCGCGGCTCCTGACTTAACTAACTCCGCGAGTCGGCGGCGAGAGCGCGCGGTGTCCGCCTGCCAGCCCGCCGCGTCCCGCCGGCCGCATCGAATTTACCCGGGATAGCATATGTTTTGTCTCCGCATTAATCAACCCCGCGCAACCCGCCTGATTAAACCTGCCACCCCCGGGACAACCACCTGACAGGCACCTGCCGCGCAGGACAGCTACCCGCGGCCTGGAGGGGCCTCGGCCGTTGGCGTATCCCATGGTGCCGCGCGCAATTGAATACGGAAGTGATTACGGCGGCAGACGAGAAACTTGTGGGGCGGGAGTCGCACCTGTTTTGCCTGCACTCCTGCGTGAACGCCGCTTCTGTGACCGTGCGACGTGCAAGAGGATAATTCATTGCCAAGGACCAGTCAGCCATGCAGCGGACAACGTTTGTCAAGCGAGGACGACTTTCCCTGGGAGCGGTTTGGACGGCCGCGGTGGTCTGGGCAGCGCTTCTACACGGTGGGTCTACTGACTTACTATTATAGTATTGGTGCGGCACCGTCGCACGCCCCCCGGTCCTCGCTTTTGTACGGGCCGGCTCCGTGCAAATCGCACATTGTCCGGCATTGCCTGCCCCGACAGTGATGTGCTGGCACGCTCGCCAGTGATTTCTGCCCTTTTGGCTCCGTCTTGTTTTGGTTTTTCTGCCGTGCGGAGCGGCGAGACGGCCGCGAGGCAGGTTTACTCCCGTCGACCAACCAACCAACCAACCGTCCGACGGCCCGTCTAACCGCCTGGCCCATTCAGCCTGTGGCTTGACGTCATCGCGTTTCTTTCCAACCGATCTGTCATATTTCTTCTCTCCCAGCCGTTCGCGAGAGCCGGTCCATAACACGGGTCGGAGTCTATAAAACATAAACAAGTGGCTATCCTCTCACACGGCCGTTCTCGGCTCTTAGTACTTTATGGCTTGGCACATCAGTAAAGTGTTGGACGATGATGGCTCCCCTTAGCACGGGGAGGCGTATTCAGCGCATTATCAGCGAGGCGTGACCATCGGGATAAGTGCAAAGTAAACATACCCAGCCCGGGGGCCCGTCGGGCCGACCGTTTATCCCACAGCAGACGCCCAGGAATGATACACGCCTTAAAGAAAACAAACACAATTTGCAAGAACAGCGAAGACCGAGCGGGGTTATCGGAGAAAAGGGCCTCCGACAGCCACAACCACTTGTAAACCCTGGCGTGCACCCGCTCTATGATACTCCAAATTACGACGTGAAATATTTATTACGATGTATTGGAACTGTCACAGATATCGCCTGGCCCGGCTACCCTGTAACCTCGTCGGTGTCCAAGTCCAACTCAGGAATATCCCAGGAAAACAAGTGACGCCGCGGGGCGGGAGTTGAACCCGTGGCCGCTGGCCAGCATGTTCTCTCCAATCGAGATCTGAATTGAATTTTAATTCAGTCCCTTTGATTGATAGTACGCTCTCTTGTTCCAGACCCACCTCATGTCACCCTGTAACCCCAACAAATCCGCAGAGTAATCAGGGGTTAAACTCGCTAATATAGATGATGCAAACACGTCCTTATTTCAGGCGAAACTGATCAAAAACGTCGGTATAAGTACAGGCAGGCTACAATTTAAGATTTTATAGTATGATACTTTAAAGTAAATGCTAATTAGTGCTGCATTCTTTACTCTTGTGTCTTAAGACTTTGTTAGGGCGGGGTAAGGCCCCACTCACGTTTATTAGACCTGTAGCCAGGATTCTTCCCGCTAACTACATCATGCACGTCCTGGTCTGGTATCCCGGCGGGACCTGAGCGAACCGGGCCCGAGAGATCGGGGTGGGGAGCCCCGGGGCTCGTTTTACCGGCCGCTTCGCCTTATCTGAGCGGAAACCCCGATCCTTGGCGGGGCTTAGATCCTGTGACAGTTCGCGATGTTGGTGAGGATAGGAAAGTGTGTGGGCAGCCGTGATACAGGAGCCCAATGGAGCATACAGGGTGGGGTGATGAGAGATCTTCAGATGGGTTTTCACAATGACCCTTCAGCAGGAGATAGCGAATCTGACGATAACGTGTTTCACAAAGGGTAGCGTCTGTAAGGGCCAGGCTTGGCTACAATACTCATTCACTGCAGCCGTGTGTTGATATGCTGATTTGCTCCATAGCTGGGGCGGCCTTCGAAATATTAGACTGAAGCCTTGGATTTCAGGGAGGGTGTTGATCATATAGTGATAGGCTCTGACAACAAGCCAAATGATATCGAAGCTTAACAGTGTATCTAAAGGAGCAGAAAACAGACCATAATGTTCGGCTCGGCTACGCTGTGGATTCCACAGTAGGCATTTGTCTGCTGATACGCGTTTTTGTGTGTCAGATAGAGTGTGGTGGCTTCGGAAAAAATAACTGGAAGCTTGTAAGATATCCGAATCTACAGCGATAAATATTACAACGCTGCATTTTGTATGCATTGAAACGAGAGAGACGTATATCCTGCAGCCTTTAGAAAGTGGTTATCTGTATGAAGTGATAGCCTCCGTGCTCGTTCGGTCTGTCACCGCCATGGCGTGACGCTTGTAGTGGGTTTGTTTCCAGCTGAATGGCGGTGACCTATTCTCGGTGGCGGTGTTTACCTCCGCGCGACCCGAGGGCACCCGTGACGCCCGAGGGCACGTCTCCCCGCCCTCGGGCAGGCCCTGATTCAATTCTGTACTCGGCTCCAACCGTGAGAAACTGGCAAACTCTATTAAAATCTAGACCTGCTACTCAACGAACATGACAACCAATGCAAGGTTTGTATTAGGTAGACGGTATCAAGTTGCGAGCCGTCCAAGGCTGGCAGGTCAGGCAGTGGGTGTAAATGAATGGGTACAAATAACAGCTTGTTAGAGTCTCATTACCATTATTACCGGCGACCTTCAGTGCGCAGATATGGCTGCCACACTATGATAGCCTGTTGAATTTTGTGAGCTATGCCTTCCCAGTCCCGTATAAAAGGCCACACGAGCTTGTCGCTCTGGCCGGCTACCCCTCGCTGAACCGAAGTAGCACTCTGTGTTTGTGTACAAACGCGTTCTGTGTGCGTGGAGAAGGGTTTGTATGTATAATAGCAGGACGGTTACGGTTGGGCTGGGCTCAGGCTAGGCTGTAATACTGATCGGAGCGCCCCACTTCTCCCCACATAGAGTCGGGCTGTTGACGTTGGAGTGCTCTATTACTTCTGTGTATGGGTAAAATACTTCCGATAGGGCAATAGCAGGGCGCGTTGACCACAGAAGCGCTCTTAAATCGGTAGTTAATAAGCGTGATTGTGCGTGTGCATGATGTGAGTGACGTGTATCGACTCGCGCGAGTGTTCCGAGTGTCGTCCCGAACGGTTGAGTCCGTCGCCGTTCCGTTAAAAGGTAACGATTTTCAAACCGCAGGAAATTTGAGCCGGGACGGTCCGATGATTTGTGACAGTGTCGCCGTTAGCGGGATCCGACACACAAACGGAATAAATCTCCACCGGAACAAGGTTCCCGCTTCGGACGCTGGTCCTACTCCGACCTAATCATCCCGCTTTGTGGCGTAATGACGGCAGTTGTCCCGCCATTGTCCGGGGGGCTGTATCAGAACTTGTTGTACAGGTACGGCAGGGGAGGGGTTGGTGGCCCCATGACGTATCATCCCGAGATAAACCTGAGCGGTCTTACGCTCCATCGCACCGACAAAACCCCGGCTGCAAACATCGGGGGAAATTATAGCTGTTGGAGCTGAGCTTCAGCCATATTAGGGCTTACATGGCTGTGAGATTTACGCGAGTTTTGACATCGCATGTAACAAATTCACGAACGCTGTAGCAATTGTGAGATAAGGCTTGCGGGCGGTGTCGTTATTCAAGGCCAGAAGTGTTAGTGTTCCAGTCGTTACACTGTAGTTGTTACACTTCATGTAGCGATCTTGTTGCCAGTCTCATACTTGCACAGAAGGATACTAAGCTGCAGTTTTCCGTTGGATTCCGCACAAGCTGTGTTTGGTCTGCCATGTTTTGTAAATACGCACAGAGACTTATTGAACGGAGCGGTACATGATATATTGTGCACGTATCCGCGCGGCGTGAAAGCGTGCATTGTTCCCCGGGCGGCTTAAGGTTTCCTATTGTGCGCCGCTCGCCCGGTGTGATCCCACAGGACTACTTAGCCTCACCCTTAACAACCTGGCGTCTTTGTGAGGGAAACGTTCTCGTTTGGTGTGTCTGAGAGCCTCCGCTTAACACAGCCGCGGTATGGGCGGGCAGTGGGGCTGTTTTCATAATGAGAACAATTATGTCTATAAAATAAAGTAGTGCTGTTCATTAACTAGGTCTATTAGTGCGAGGAAGTGTTCACGTTTGGCTGCTGTGTTGATAGACAGACAGCATCACAATGGTTGTTTTCATACAGGAAAAATCATATCTATACTGTTCATGTTCAGTTTAATATGACTGGTGTTATAAGGGGTAGCGTTGACGTTTTCTGCGGCTCTGATATTTTGGTTAACTCTGCTTGAGATAGCATGGTTGTTTTCATCCAGGGAATATCGAACCCATAAAGAATATTACCGTTCATTAAATAGTGTAGTTATGAAGGGGAAATGTTCACGTTTTTGCGTGGCTCAGAGATTTCCCCTAAGCGCAGGTACGTTATTGGCAGACAATATGGCTGTTTTCATATCGGAAAAATCATATCTATAAAGAAGTGGAGTTCATTAAGGTAAACGCTCTCTGAGGGCTGAGATAGTTATCGGGGCATGTTCGTGTCACGGTGGGGTATGGGACCTGATATGGGTTCGGGTGCAGCGAAGCGTGAAGCATAAGTAATTTTTCAGTAATTGATAATTAAGGAAGTGGGGTATGAGTAATAAACAGGAGGGGGGGCGCACAGGAAGGGGCTACAGTATGTGATTCATGTTCACCCATCCGCCACCACCCAGGCGTATCCAAAGGAAACCGGGAAATATACGGGTTTCCCGCGGAAAATGGTCCGCCTACATCGCTATCTATCTCGGCAGGCATATCAGCAACCTGACTGCTTATTGCCTGCTCCACTCTCCCTGCCATTACTGCTAAATATGGGCCTGATTCCGGGAATTTGCGAGCGTTGATATGTTCGTGTTCAGTTCGGTGGAACCAACAGGTCTGATAGCAGTGATTATAGAGGAGTGTCGGAAGGAGAATTATATGATTCGTAATGAAGGACCTGTGAGAGTTAATAAAGGGCCCCGTAAATTATTCAGCGTGCCGCGCGTATGGGCACTGATTCGCTATTTATGAAGGGAAAATGACTGTGGTAATTTCACTTCCAAACTGGTTAGGATAAGGGGTGACAGAGTTTAAAGAAAACCTAGTGGTTGTTGAAAGAGTAAATGGATAGGTAAATTGCTACGTGTATGATTACTGTTTCTGTATCGCTGTTGTTGTTTCACTTCAGAGGAGGCTACCATAAAAATAGGAATCAGAAATTGGAAGAAAATGGCGAGCGGGACTCAAATAAGTCTCCTATCGTCTGATGCGGCTGTCAATCAAAAATGTCACGTGCTCTGTAAATTTTATGGCTGTTTCCCTTCTAAAGATGACAAATGACAGAGACTGGAAATAGGACGAAAAAGATGGCGAGCGGGACCCGGTTGTTAAATGAGTCTTCACTTCGTATGGCGGTGCTGTCAATCATATTTGTCACGTGATTGATCACGTCTCCAATTGCTGGCAATTGCAGAGCAATAAGCAGGACCCCTCTCCGGCGGAGCTGCTGACGGGCTATGATGAATCTGTAGGAATCGATCAAACCTGACAGGACCGAATCGCTCTTATTCTACACGCAGACACGCGCTTTTATTGGCAAACAAAACCGCGCAGAACAAAACTGCACGCCATTTTCTATCGCCCATTCTTCACTTCATATTTGAAATTGTGTGATAACAAAGAACAGCACAAATCGACTCATTAATTACTTCATAAAGACTTGTATTGTACGGTTTCGTCTTAGGTTGTGTTTTTTCCCCTTTCATGTTGAAAGTTACGGCAAAATCTGCGTCCATAATGAGAAGTACAAATGTTGAAATCTAAAAGAAAGGTCCCACTTGTTAGATATACTAGCCCCGATGCGTTTCTACTGCTTTGTTCTTTTATAAAGCAATGGGGCATTTCCACTTTCCTGTTGTTTAAATATGCAAGTGCAAGCGACTGAATAACAAAGAACATGGCACACATCTAGTCTACAGAGGAACAGGTTGCACTTGTTGGGTATTCTAAGCCTATCGCTCAATAACCCAGGTTGATGTTTGCCCCGGTTCTGTTTTCTTTTGTCACAAAATGGAGCACAATATTTCGTGACCGTCGCATGTTATTGTTAGGGTAGGGCTGTCAATGATAACATCATTCTAAAAGTAACGACAAGACATTTCTGTTTATTGCTGTCTTTTTATTAAGATTCAAAATTGAGGGGAATATTCCGTGCTTTAGCCCGTCATATTGCAGTGGGGTGTTGTTGGGTAGATATGGGTTGGACACGCCCTGTCCGTGACGACTCCAAAATAACATGTCTTCTCATTTCTATCTTTTTGTCTTGATACAAAGCGGAGTGTAATATTCCGTTGGTGTTGGGTAGCCTGGATGCCCCAATTAGGCCATTTCCTTGGCTCTAGAGCAAACATGCCCCCAAGGAAATCTATCACAGAGTCTAACTTGGGGTGGGGGTGGGGTCGGGGGTGCTGTAGTGAAATTTCATTGAGGGTTGTTACCCCTAGAAACGAGAAGCTGGTCTCGAATGAGTCTGGCATCAAGGCTAGGTGCTAGCATGTACGGCCCGGGAAACAGTTTGGTATACAGGCTAGGAACTAACCTGTGTCCGCCCAGAAACAGTCTGGCATCCAGGCTATGAGCTGGCCTGTGTAGAAAGCAGCCTGGTACCCAGGCTATCCCTGGGTAGGTATGAGCCATGTGTGTGGTGTGACAACAGCAGCATGAAAGGCCCTGTAAACAGTCCGGCACCCAGGCTATCCCTGGGTAGATATGAGCCATGTGAGTGGTGTTACAACAACAGTATGAAAGGCCCTGCAAACAATCCGGCACCCAGACTATCCCTGGGTAGGTATGAGCCATGTGTGTGGTGTGACAACAACACTATGAAAGGGTCCGTGATGGATTGTAGCAGATCCAATAGCGACAGTTTTGCCTGGAAGGTTTTACGTTTCCTCTGTTCTCTGGTCCGTGTGAAGTTATGAGGACGGTTTGATATAACCAGTTAAAAGCGAGTCGGCGTGTGCGTATGGCGGCGGGATATCTGTTATTCCTGTCATCTGTAGTGTCGATTGAAAGTGGAATCAACATACAGGCACTCTCTCTCAATGGCAGAGGATATAAAGTAGAGGTAGCGTACATCTTATACATTCAAACAGGTAGTTTGATATCTGAAAAATTGAATCGACATTGCGTGTCGATGTGTATGCATGTAGACCAGCTTTGATAATGTGTGGACTTTGGATATAGAAAACTATTATTTATAAAACACACCTTTTGTTGACATGGGATGTTTTAGTTTTCATAGCTTTTATGGTGGTGCTTTTTTTTATTCCACGTATGGTTTGAAAGATACTTGAGTCGTCATGTGCTCTCAGAGTTGTTTAGTTCTTGCGTTCTGTGGATGTAGAAAGCTACACAGTACTTATACATCCTCTTACATTCACAACAGGCTGCTGAGATAGCATTCAGTCTGAGTCTCTTCATCCACGGTTGAAGCCACAGGTACAAAGCGTGTGTGGGCGAAGTGACAGCTACAGAGGTTTTGTTGATCTCCTGGCTGTTTGCTTGATTGATGGGTAGGGAATAGAAATATCATTTTCACCTGCACGTATAGTTTTGCAGTTTGATATCAGCTGACTGGCTCGAACACTGTCCAAACAGTTGTTGTAGTTCCGCATTGGATCAGCTCTCCAATGTCCCTACCCTTGAGCATAAAGACTACTTATAACTATCGTCTAGTCGGTTGGAATTATCTTTAAGCAGATGTGAGGATGAGCAGTTGGTACGTCTTCTGGATATGCCAAATCCCTTTTGGTTTGGTTACAACACCTTCTGTTTTTTATTCATTGCAATCACACAACATGTACCACAAAGGAGTCCACGGTTCCGGACATAAAACACTATAGAATATTAAAGAGTAACAAATGCCAAGTAGAAACACAAATCAATAAGATATATAGCGACATCGATAAAATTAGCAATCCCAGATCGACCAATGATATTAAAACAACATATCGATAACATACATACACAGATTCTCATAATCATGATAATTGTAAATACTAATCAATCGAAGTATTGTAGCACATATGTGATATCTGTTGTTTTAAATTCAACGCCACACCATAAAGTGAGACACCCAGAAAACTTTACAATCATCCATCAAAACACCAGTCTCAAGATGACGAATGTAAAAATATCCCTTTTCATATGCCCGTGGGATGTTGATGTTTCATACCGTCTGGATATGCCGCATGCGGAATAACATGTGTAGGCGAACTCCGCACAACGTGTCACGCCGACGTGAACAATTAAGGGGAAATAGATTGTCTCCCTGCGTGAAAGGGCTGGCCTATCGTACGGCGATAGAGTTTCCGCCGGGCCAGACAATACACCACCCGGCCCCGCACACAGGAGCGGCCGTGGAGAGCCGATTTCTTGTGGTGCTTTTTTTATTCTTCTCTGTCTCCTTTTCACTCAACAAGTCCTGCCAATATAATGGACCTCGCCATTCTTCAAACTTAGCGGGTGCGATTCGTTCTGGCAGTAAATCATGAAGTCGTTGGCGTGGTGGCCGGTGGGTTATAGCACGGGACTGTAACGTTACTGGCTGTGGGGCACAGAACACAAATCTTGTAGAAAAATTACGGTTTTGGTTTGATTTATACGTCTTCCAAGCGTCTGTAGGTGTTTCTAGTTGTGCGAGAGGAACAGCGAAAAAAAAAAAAACGCGGACTTGCGCCAGACGCTGGCGTAGGCGTAGAGTTTGAAACTAATAAAAGACGATGCAAAGTAACTGGACTCACATAACTCCTTGCCGGCGATATTAAAATACAGCAAGACTGGAGCTTTTCGGTTTAGAATTGAAGTAAAATTGCATATTGAAAGGGTCTGCATGGGAGACGGGGAGTACCCTTTACGGTATACGCTAAATTCATACAGGCAGTGGCTATACATTACGTTATATTTTTACTCCGAAGGATGGCCTCGATTTACGCTAAATTTAGGTTCCAATTGCCCTATAGGCCCTTGCCTATACCAAGAATATACCGATCACGTAGTTAAAATGAGCAGTCCGACTGCGAATTACATGGGAATTAAAACGGCTAATTACGCTGTACATAGAGGGCATGCGAGACTCTATATTGGTTGGGAATTGGGGGCAAATTCTCCGAGCAGATGCGCGGTGGTTTGACCCATTTTTGATGGGGTTTGTTTCACCTGAGAAAAACGTCAACAAAGCAAACATCTACTTATAAAACAGACAGAAAAAACCAGTAAAGTACCACACCTCTGCTTGAAAAAAAATCGCAGAGCATACACTTCCAACCAGTGGTGTGGAACGGCTGTGGTAACACATACGGTGTGGACACAACGTTCTGTTGTAACACACGGTGTTGGCACAACGTTCTGGGTGCTTAGTCATCAGCACTGGAAGGGTGATATGCTTCTGCACCAACAAACCGGAGTGAGAAAAAAAATACCATGAAAAAAAAAAACGAGATTCCAGTATCCGTACGCTCGTAATCTGCAGGGGATTGAAATGTATGGTTTGTATGCCTGTAAACCAAGAGATAATGTCATTACTCATATTCTGTATATGTTTATTTAATGCGGAAACCATGTACATACATATATATATATATATATATATATATATATATACGCAAACGAAAGGACATGCGAGACAAGCTGTCGCCATCCATCTGCTTGAAAATCAGGGCTGCCTGTTGGGCTAGGGTTAGATGCATGTGTAAGTCTGTGCCCGTGGCTTGGAGGCTATGCCTGCGAGCTTGTATGGGTTTTGTATATAAAGGTTATATGAATGTATAATTTTGTACCTGAAGCGTGGAGACCATGCCCGTCAGCTTGTATACGAATTCGAAGGTTAGATGGATGTCTAAGTTTGTACCCAAGGCTTGGATACCATGCCCGTCAGCTTGTATATGAAGTTTAGATGGATGTCTGCCTACAGCACCAGAAGGTGCATTGTTAGAGGTGACCCTGGTTGCGTGCCTGTCTGTCTGCAGGTTAGATGGATGTGTAAGTTTGTACCAGAGGAGACTAGCTTGTGTATGAATGTTGGAGAGTAAGGTTAGATGAATGTGTGCCTACAGCACCAGAAGGTGCATTGTTAGAGGTGACCCCGGTAGCGTGCCTGTCTGTCTGCAGTGTAAGGACAATAGCGAGGCTCTGGGGTCAGAAGGCGCGGCGAGGAACATGCATTTCCCTCCTACAATTGAATCTGAACAAGCCTCGGTCAAGCACCACCGCTGGGGGCGACTGGGTTAACGTGGAGCTCTGTATCTGTCGCACTGTGCAGGACATTAGGAGTTCAGGTCTGGAAATGGCAGGAATTTAGATTACAATTCAAAACGAATGAAACAGTTGATAAGTCATACATTTTCTGTTATGTGTAAGGAATATTCTTCTCTCTCTCTCTTTCTGTCGCTCTCTGTCTGTCTCATTCTCTCTCTCTCTCTCTTTCTCTCTCTCTCTCTTTCTCTCTCTCTTTCCCTCTCTATCTCTATCTTTGTAGCAGTGCCAGTGGCATAAGACAGTTTGCCAGTCGGATACAGTTTTGGCCTACTTGATACCTGCCTTATACCACCGGTAAATTCGATTACTATAAATCAAATTGCACTTGTCATGAAAACGGGGGAGCATTGAATCAAACGCTATAATTTATCTCCCAACATCTGCTTGAAAAGAATGAAAAAGTACTTCCCAGTGGCTCTCTGGTAGCGCACACCTGTGTGAGTGTGAGTTAGTCAAGCGTGGTACGTCTGCCACTTTGTGTGCAACTCTACCCGAAGTCAACACGACTCCTGTAATTTATCGCTACCGGTATTGAGCTTTACGTCCACTCACTTAAACCCGGGGAGGCAAGCGGAACTCAGTAACGAAGTTAGTGTTAAGGACCGGCCGGTAATGAGAGGTAATATACTGTGCGTTAGATCTGCTCTGGCGCGAGCGGAGCGGATACAGGGGAACTCTTCTGGGGGCGGCGCGCAAACTATAAATCGGGAGAGTGAAGACCTGTAGAAGTTCACAAAACTGGCCAGGTATCGGGGGAGGTTCGTTACTAATGTTAGACGGGAGGCAAGTTAGAAGGTCAAGGCTTCTGCAAGCTACATGCTAGATTCAATGACAGTCCATGGTCCAGAACAGCTTTCTTTCGTTTCATTTTCTTCTTACTTCAGTTCTCATTTCTCTGCCTCACCATTCTTTCCAGACCATCCATCCTATTCTTTCGTCTTTCTGTTCTTGCTCTTTTTACCTTTCTTTTTCTTTTTTTCCCATCTTTCCATCATTTCCTTCCATCCAAGTCTATTTCCTTTTTTCTCTATTTTCCATCTCTTCTCCCACACCAAACCGACCACCGTCCTGGCCTCTCACGCCCCTCACCACCTCATGGTCTCCAATAAAAGTTTGAAAACAAAACTTTAGAAGTGAATACCGTCAGGTTGAAGTTTCCTCCCTGCCCTTATAGGCTCTGGCCTCTTTTTCGACGTCATTTTTGACGTTTTGGTGGAATTTCCATTCTTCTTTTTTCAGGTCCCTGTTTGTCCGCCGTCAAGAGGATAACTTGATAAAGAAGAAATAAACTTGTTGAAAGACTTGAAAACCAAACCTTTGGAGAGAACCCGCCTCCAGCCGTCAGCAGTAACACGCCTCCCCCAGGACGGAGAAACCGTTTACTGCAAATTGGACTCGGAATATCGTCTCGCTGGCGGGATATTTCCTTTGATAGGCCGGGCGGAGGGCCGGCAGTAAACTTGTCTGAGGAACGCTTTATCTGCCTCCATCCCCGGCTGCTTGTCGCTGGGGTGGAAAATGACGCTATTAAGGCAGGGATAACCCGCCACTGATAGTGTCCGACTCTGATATAGCGCTGGTCATCACGGGCTACTTCCCGCCAAATCCCGATTGTGCTTCTCCCCGTGACAGCTCGGTTATGATTGACAGGTCGTTTGCACGGCTTTTTTTTCTCGGATTGATTCTGGCTCGCCCGTTTCCCGCCAGAGCAGGATGGATGCGCGGGAGAATTGGCTCGACTGGACAACAATTTCAGAGGAAAGATCACCTGTCTTCCTCATAACCTTTCAGACGAAGCCCCCTGTGTCTTAAGAAGAAGTACCTGCATCTATAAACCGGTGTTACCACCACTCGGTCTCTCAAACACAAGCTCCGCTGGCACGCGCTGCGGCGGCTGGGTATATATAACATCCTCCTGGTGATAAGGCTTGTATATCTCACTCTGAGCGTTATTGCTTACTACTTTCGGTAAGGAAGCCTTTAGTGGATTTGATGGTAATGACTTCCACTCTGTACTAGTTGTAGGGATGAGCACATCTACAACACCTCGGGTCTGGATTGACGAC